>CM050419.1:14556305-14566305 GCA_027564155.1 Gymnocypris eckloni scoliostomus
ATTTACATTTACATTATTATTTTAGTACATCAAGTTAAACTAAATTATAATGAGCAATGTTGCTTTGGCATCTAGCTGAAATAATAATAATGAAGTTGGTCACACATTATTTTAAGGTGTCCTTGTAACATTGTAATTATACATTTAAATATACATTTAAGTATTTAACATGTACTCATTATATGGTTAGGATTTAAATAAAGTGTTATGAAAAAGTTTTTTACATGTTATTTCAGTTCATGTTTAAGTAATGGAAATATTGGTAACTCTTTATTTTAAGGTGTCCTTGTTACTCGTTACATGTACTTACTATTATAATACCAATTAATTATGTATATTTAATTAAATACAATGTATACAATAGTTCCAAAGCAGCTTTACAGGAAATTAAGTCTCTACAATAGATTTATATATTGCAGAAACTTAATATATTTAACTTATGACAAAAATATTCATAATTACATGCAAGTAACCCTGAACCAAAACCTAACCATATAGTAAGTACATGTAGTTAATTAATAATGGCCAGTACTTAAAAATATAATTACACTATAACAAGGACACCTTAAAATAAAGTTTTAGTTTTAGTTAATTATAATGGCTGTGTTCTCAAGTAACTTATTACATATTTTTTACTGAAAAACAAGCCAAAAATACTGAACTGCAATCCTCTCCTGACAAATACACAGACACGAGGAGAAGACGAGACTTTTGATAAACTTGCTTCATGATATCAAACAACATTTACCAAAAGCGTGTATTTCCATCTCATTCGTCCGATGAGAGCACTTTCCTTCAGCGTAGCCGCACACGTGACCAGTCAGATATGTTCAGCGTAGATGAAAACGTGAAATGATTTTGAAATTTCATAAAACTAAGCGGTCTTAATGGTGTGTCTAATGGAGTGTCATCACCAGAGTTGGGAAGCTTTAAAGAGCTTTTAAAACAGCACAGTGGTGTTTTGTCATGCTACACCACTGCATGATGGAATAAAACTGGTACATTTCTGTGAAAGTTCAAGAACTGCTAAAACAGTAGTACTTAAGTCACTCTCATTGGTCACCGCAGTTACATGAAGTGTATTTCTCTCCGACTGACCTCCAGACTACAGTAGAAAGAGTGTCTTGCATGCAAAAGCACTTCACACTGAACATGCCATGGACCTCCTCTGATGAGATCTGTATGCAAATGAGAGGATATTATTTTACATACACTGGCTACATGAATCTGCTGAAGACACTGGAAGTGAATGGTCACGAGGCTCTACTTTCTTCCACCAATGAAGATGAAACACGGTTCTGAAATCACTGTTGCATGTGCTTCAAATGACCTAAGAGTCAGTTCTTTACCATAAAACTGGTCACAACGACCAGAATTGTGAGGAAACTCTTAGAAAAGAAACTCATTGGTATGAATTACATTTTTACTGTTTTTTATAGCATTTTTTTACTGTTACCGCTTTAAAATTTATGCGACTTAAATCAGCATGAATTTCCACTTAAATCGGAAGAGATTAAATATGTTTCCAAATGAATATTGATTTTTGGTGATGTTATATCTCATTCAATATTATGCAGTCAGGATGCATTTCTTGGTATTTTCTCGTACTTGGAATAAGGGACGTCTAAGAGGAATCTGTATCGCGTCCAGAATCGCCAAATTTCTCCGATTTCATCCCTATTGAAGACGCTTTCCAACATCCCGACTTACAAAGCATCGAGTAAATTCTCTGCTAACGCAGAAACACAGCCGCGCGCAAAAGCGCCGTGTATCATTTCTGATTAATGAATTCATTTGAGCTCAACAGCATGATATCAGCAGGAGCGCACATTGATATTCACCAAAACAACAACAAAAACAGGATTCCTTTGAAATGCCCCCAAAAGACGAAACGCAGAAGTTGGCCGAACCTGAGAGAGAGAGAGAAAGAGAAGAAATTAGCAGTTGAAGAGCATTTTCACTCTAATTTGTCATCGATGCATAAATCTTGCTGACAGGCAGCAGCGGCGTAATGGCATCGCGTTGGATGGAAAAGCTGTGTAAACTTGCGCAGTTGCAGAAACTGAAAAACTATATGTTGAACATCACCTTATTTGCATAATTTAGCGAAAGCCAATGAGGGGCGGCGGCCGTAAGTGTTTGGAGGGGGGGCTGTAAATGGGTCGCCTATGGGGATTTCTGCGCTCCGTAGGGGTGGGAAATGAGGAATATTTTTCAAACAGCAGGGGGAAAGGTTTTAAAAGCAGAAACACACGCAGAGATAAAGATGTTAATGCCATGGGGTGCGATGCAGGAAAACTCTCAGCGTTGAGAGAAAGAGTGAAAAATATCAACCAGGCTGCGTAATTTCAGCATTAAGAGGTCATAATCATGTTTCACTCGCGATATTAAAACGGAAGCGCGCGTCCTCTCATGAGAGGACTCAAAAGATAAATAAAGAAGGAAAGATCATCGTGTGTGTGTGTGTGTTTCTTTTATTGATGTTTGGACTGACTCTGCCCCGCGCTGACTCAAACGCAATTGGGATTTCATGCGCGAGAGCTTTTGTTCATAGAAGGAAGCCTTGCACTAGATTGTGTTGGTGCTGTGTCATAAACTCCAGCGATTCTTGAAGAAAGCCTGCCAAGACGCCAAAGACAGTGGAAGACGTCCTGGTTGAGGCTCTTTGTAATGTAACACAACCACTGAAACTCTCACGAGTCTGTGAATCCAGGGGCCAAACCTATATTTCACAATGAAGCTAATTTTGTGAGCGGATATTTTTTGCACAAGCCATGGCACTGTATTATGTTTAGCATTATCATAATATATATATATATATATATATATATATATTGCATTAAAATTAATATTATTATTGCACTGTAAAACAATATATATGATCAATAAGTTATGGCATCATATGTTATTCCATTACATTAAATCATCTTATGTATTCTCATAAATGACACAAATTTGAACAATTTCAACATCATTTTAACTCAGTTTGGTTTAATTTATGTGAAAATTATTGTACAGCCAGTAAGATCATATTATTATTTTATTATAAGGCAACAACTGAACTTAAAGTATATTTGTTTAAATTAATTAGCTTGTTTGTTTGTTTATTGATTAATTTATATATATATATATATATATATATATTGCATCTTATTGACAAACATCAAGTGAGTGAGAGTCCGTCTCCATCTCTTATTGAAAACGCATCTGTCACATTTTGATGATTTTGATTGTTTTGGCTGTTAGGAAGTTCTCTGGAAAAAATGCATGGCAAAATTCTGATGCAAAATTTTCCAATTATGTAACAAAATCATTGGAAGATACTAAAAAAGTTTCAGGTGTTTTAGGTCAAATGATCGGTTTTACAGTTTATCAAAACCCATGTTGCAGATGCTAATAAGTCTGTTTAATTTACTTGCCAAAAACTGTTTTTATTCCCAGTTGGTCCTTGGCGAGTGCTAAGATTAAAAAAACAAAAAAAAGTAAACACAAGATGAAAGAAAGAAACCAGCCAAAGAAAGGAGGCCAAATAGTTGAAGAGTGGACTGTACTGTGGTGGCATTTGGACAAAGCTGCTCTCTAAGCCTCTTCAGAGCAGCACAAAGATTAGAGCAGAATGTGTGTGAGAGACAAAGATAGAGAGAACGAGAGAGAGAGATACTGGGGAGAATGAGAGGCTGGACGGCCCAGACAACACTTGGCATTCAGACATCTTTTGAAAGCCAAACACACACATTACACCGAGGAGCAGACGCCCTTCAGTCAGACTCAACACAATGAAGGACGTGAATCAAACACCTTACATGAGTGATGTTTAGGCATCATGTTCAGTCCGGGACATTACATAAATCACAGGAAGATGCAGGTTAAAGACGTTTCTCATGAAGGAACGTGTTCACAGAATCTGTCACAAATCACAAAACGCCAAACAGGTCACATTTCACTCCAAAATCCAAAGACACGCACACTAAATAAAGAAATGAAAAAGGAAATACGATCAAATATAATAAAGTAAGAGATGTAAATTTGAAGCCAAGGGATCAACTGCAAACAAAAAGCTTGGTCACTTTATTTTAATGTGCCGTTGTTTCAGCATTCAGAAAGAAACCTTTTGTGGCCACATGGAGGCACTGCCCATTTCTGATGAATTCATTTGTGTATATATATATATACTTGCTGTGACATTGAGGGGGTGAGAAGGCATTTTGTCAATTCTTAAGTGTCTGACAAGTTGAATAAAGTTTAGCACAGCAGGAACACAAGGACGTCAAGGAACGAGTCAAAGCGAAACTGAGAGAGAGAGAGGTGATATGAGTGACATTGCTGCTGACCTGGTGACCTCGAAGTCTCCGGGGTCACCGTCCCTCAAACGGAGAAAAGCGCTGTAGCGAAAGGTTCCTCGGTGACGGGAGGTCATCATGTGTGGAGAGTTTGACTGCCCTCGACACTCCCTCCAGCTGTCAAACGCCAGCAGCTCGCTGTATTCAGTCCAACAGCCCTGAAACAATGCAGACGGAGCCGTTTAGAGACGGGAGAGAAGTTAAGAAGGACGGAATTGTGTTGTTTTGCACTTAGAGGAAGTGAGGATTATTTCACTTTTCTACATCCTGTTTTCAAGTGAGATGATCACCGGCAGACAGAAGGAGAAAAACAACAAGATGTAGACAGACCGCAGTTTTAGCACATTTATATCACCTAATATAATTGTTAAACGTCATCATAACTCATTCTTAAATATTAACTTAAATATTCTTAAAACTCAACATTTGATGATATTCATTCACCTCGTGCTCACTGGAAAAACATGCCTCTGCCAAATATTTGATTTGATTTCGAACATATAAAAAAATACACCCAAACATACAATTCACTGCAGTTTCCATCTTAAATAAACACTACTGGCTGTAAAACTACTACAACTTGAATTCCTTTTCACACAAATTATGATTACAGGGGCAGATTGATAATTATCGGTAAATAATATTCTCACACGGTTACTTGCATCACAAACTTCATGGCCATAAATATTTGCACGAGACATTAAAATGTATTAAGCATTTTTTTTTTTTACATTTGGGTCAGTAAGGCTTACTTTTAAAATAAATGAATACTTTTATTCAGCAAGGATGCATTAAAATGATCAAAAGTGACAGTAAAGATGTATAAAGTCACAATATTTCAGTTTCAAATAAATGCTGATCTTTTGAACTTTATATTCAATAAAGAATCCTGAAAAATAAAAGGTATCATGGTAAATTATTAAAAGTTAAAAGAGATAAAAAGTCAAAATGATGATCTAAAAAAATGGAAAATACTAGAAAAAGTCACAATTGTGAAATTAAAATAATTGACAAAATACTTTTCTCAATATTGGCTTTTTATATCAGTTTAAATGTTTTGTTATCTCATAACTAGGACCTTCTCAATCTCAGCTGACTCTTGTCTATAGTTTGACTAGATAATAAAAAGTGACAGTTTGATTAAACACACATCCTTTGATGTCAGCCTCAAAAGATACGGCCAATGTTTGCTCTTCCCTTGGTACAGTACATTTTTGCCTACGATAATACGGTTAATTGCATTTTATTATTTGCATATTTAGCACTGCTTTCCCCTGCAAGCCGCGGATGACGAGGGCAGAACAGTGATTTTGCGTCGTGTCAGTTTGAGAGAGAAATGACTGGAGCTGTCTGTCGTGTGATAGTTCAAGTGTCTCTCCGGCGTTTAATAAGAGAGACTCTTTCCTAAACAACCACAGCGGCCGTGTCTCTCACAGCAGGTATCAACAAATACCTCCGTCACGATCCCCATCTGCTCTCCCAGGTGCTGTTTGGATTCCAGACCCCCGGGGGATGAACGACAAACTTTTTATGCTCCTTTGTAATGGAGAAAAACACTCAGTGATCTCTGCCAGTACCACATGTCACATGTAAAATACATCACAATAATCGCTCCGTTTCTGTTGTCGACTTCAGTGCTGAACACAGAGCAGAGTGTTTTCCTCTGCCTTTGTTTAAACAAACACCTTGATTTTCATAAAGAGAGCTGAATGATCAGGTCTCTGCAAGCCGGCAATAAATCAATGTACCTGTTTTGTTCTTTACGGCTGGAAGATGAATTGCTCGTTTGATAAAAGATGACTCCTCAAACACCGTGACAATTACCTGCCTTATTCTCATTATGAAGCGGACAGCAGACACCTCACACAGTCACGCATGACGGCGCAGAAACGCCCGTTACACATTAATCATGAGACGCTCACGACCCACCCGCCCCACACCCACCTAGAGCCGCCTGCATGTCATTCTGCTACTATCCTTGCTGATTTCTGATTTTAACATCAAACATGTTTTCATAGAGGTTTATGAAAAACACATTTCACGCAAAGTGCATTGGGATTTACACACACAAGTTTGAGGTCAGTCTGGCTGCATTTATTTGATGAAAAATACAGTAAAACTGTAAAAAAGTAAAATAGAACTACAATTTAAAATAACAGTTTTCTATGAATATATTGCAAAATGTAATTTTTACAGCATCATTTCTCCAGTCTTCAGTGATCCTTCAGAAATCACTCTAATATAATAATAATAATTATAATTTTTAATTAATATGCTGATTTGCTGCTCAAGAAACATCTCTGATTATTATCAATGTCGAAAACAGTTGAGCTTCTTCATATTTTTTTGGAAACTGTGATATATTTAATTTTTTAGGATTCTTTGATGAATAGAAAGTTCAAAAGAACAGCATTTATTTAAAATAAAAATATTTTTGTTACATTATAAATGTCTTTACTGATACCTTTGATCTTATGAATGAGGCCCATTTCTTCTAAATCTGATGAATGTCTGCTTCAGAACCAGATAGATCATCAAACAGAACTGCATGATTGTTCTCGAACAGGTTTCCAGTTTGGTTAATCAAACAGATAGCCCTGCCCTAAACTCAAATCATTGGATGAGTCAGAAGTTAACATGTTGAAGTTCAAACAAACTGATCAATAACCTCAAGAGACTCGAAACAGTCACAGTTTTTCACTCTTCCAATGATTTAAAATGACTCTGAACATTAAACTGACATTTCACAAACTATATGAACATATGAACATCACACACAGCAGCTTGTAATATACCTACCTTAACAAAAACACATATGCACATTTATAGTACTTTTACCAGTCTCTAAGTATTTATTATGGTACATTTCTGTGAGTTTGTGAAATATGCACTCCTCAACATGCAGCACAACTGTTTGTTCACACACACACACACACACACACACACACACACACACACACACACACACACACACACACACACACACACACACACACACACACACACACACACACACACACACACACACACACACACACACACACACACACACACACACACACACACATCTCAATAGCGTCTGTATAAACTAAAGTAACTTCCACTAAACTCAAAATGACTTTGAGCAACAAGATGGCATGAACATTATTACATTTATTTTTTATCAAGCTTAAAGTGCATCTTTTTGCTCATTTTCCGTAACTATCACGAGAGCCGGTAAGAGACAGAGAGGAGATGGGCAGATGGATGTATGGATGGAGCAGATGTAATCACACGTGATTGAGATCAGCGCTTTTGAGTTAAGAGAGTCCGAGAGTGATCTGCTTATTCCATTTCTGATCTGCGCTACAGACATAAGGAAAAATCATATTTGGCTCCCAAGCAACGTAATAAGCAGCACTTAAGATGGACAACATATTTATTTATTATCATGAATGTGTCCATGGCAGACTGAGTCAATCTCCCCGGCTTCCGTCTGATAAACTACACAGGAATCACCACAGGCACCAAAGCCTTTCCACTTACAAGAGCTGCTTCATCTTAAATGGATAAATGGAGAAAAAGAAGGACCAAAAAGCTAGAGAAATAATAACAATCATTGTTTCCAGTCTGATAGATAGCAGTGCCTTTCCAGTAAAAGAAGATAAGCTGTGACTGAGAAACAGCGAGGCTTTGAATCACCTTCTTTCTGTCATTCTCTATGATTTGCTTCTGTGGTGATGTAATGATGTTATCTTGTGTTTTGGTGGCAATGTGATGCATGTTGGTGTTTAATAGTATAAAATGTGATGGTGAGATGCCATGATTTTGTTTAATGGTATAATGATATGTGGCCCAGGAGCACAAAAGCAGTCATAAGCAGCACAGGTATATTTGTAGCAATAGCCAACAATATATTGTATGGCTCAAAATTATCATTTTTTCTTTTATGCCAAAAATCCTTAGGATATTAAAATAATGCTCCATGAAGATATTTAGTAAATCTCCTACCGTAAATATATCAAAAATAATTTTTTGATTAGTGACATGCATTGCTAAGAACTTCATTTGAACAACTTTAAAAGCGATTTTCTCAATATTTAGATTTTTGCGTCCTCAGATTCCAGATATTCAAATAGTTGTATCTCAGCCGAATATTGTCATATTATAACAAACCATACATCAATGATAAGCTTATGTATTCAGCTTTCAGATTATGTATAAAACACAATTTAAAAAAACTGAACTCATGACTGGTTTTGTGGTCCAGGGTCAAATCTTATGATTGTATTGTTATTCTGGTAATGTGATGATGTCTTGGTGCTGGGGATTATGACTGTGTTGTGACCGTAGTGATGGTATGATGATGGTACCTTTCGATATAATACGATAACAAGGCGATGTTATTATGTTATAGTAATAGTATGGATAGTGATGATTACATGGTAATGTTGTGATGATGGAGAGTGAATTGTGTTATTGTCATTGTATTTGTGGTGATAAGACGGATTGTGTTGTAATGTGGCAGAATGGTGATGTAATGATGGTGCTATGTGGTGATAATGTTGGGATCTTGTGTGATAGTGATGATTACATGGTAATGTTGTGATGATAACGTGAGAGTGAATTGTGTTATTGTCATTGTATTTGTGTGGTGATGAAGACGGATTGTGTTGTAATGTGGCAGAATGGTGATGTAATGTGATGGTGCTATGTGGTGATAATGCTGGGATCTTATGATCGTGATTAGTTGTTATGGTGTTATTGGAGATATAATAATGTGGTGATGATGAAGTCTGTGGTGTATGACTGTGTAGTGATAGTGATGTATGGTGATGTTGTGATGGTAATTGGATAACACAATGTTATGATGTTATTGTGATAGTGTGTTGTTTTGTAATTGATTGATGAAGTAATGATGTTGTGGTGTATGATTGTGCTATGATAGTGATGGTATGATCATTTTGTGATAGTGTCACGATACATGTGATGTTGCTGATGCTGGGATCTTGTGATAGTGATAGGATTATATGATGATGGTATCATGTGTTTGTGATAGTGTATTGCTGATGTAACCGTGTGCTGAATTCATGGTTCTGTGGTGTATGATTGAGCTGTAATAGTGATGGTATGGTGATGTTGCGATGGTGATGTGATTTTGTTATTGTGATGGTGTCATGATGAAATGTGATGTGTAAGTGGTGATAATGCTGGGATCTTGTGATAGTGAATTGGTGATGCAATCATGTAGTGATAAAGTCAATGTTCTGTGGTTTATGATTGTGCAGTGATAGTGATGGTATGGTGATGCTGATGTGATTCTGTAATTGTGATGGTGTTATGAGGGGATCTTGGGAAGTCTTGTGATAGTGATGGCAGGGTTTTGTGGTGGTGTGATGGTTGTGATGATAAGATGGTCTGATGATGATGTTACAGTCTTCTAAAGTGACAGAGAGGATACTGAAGATGACGTATCATGTCAAGACAGCGTGATTGCAGTAGTTGTAATTCTTGGGAGATTATGGGATTGTAAAGACGCTCATGAAACACAGAGCAAATGCGGCCCCTCAGGACCCCTGCATATGGATTCCTACATATTAAACACTGAGTACCTTCGTTCTTCCTTTCTCTCCACAATATAGCACTCTCAGAGCCTCTTCCATACATATTTAGTGATCGGG
>CM050419.1:14571305-14578805 GCA_027564155.1 Gymnocypris eckloni scoliostomus
CTCAATTTTTGACAATCTAGCACACATAAACTGTTCAATGATTTGGATGCATTTATTCTCCACATTTTAATAATTGGAATTACCACTGAACTCTGGCTTTCTGTAAAACTCTAATCTCTACCGCATTATAGCAAATCGAGTCATAAACACCCCATTTATTCTCAATATTTTCAGAATACTGCACCATGGCAACTCTCTCCGATAAGAGGCTCGGACTGAAGATGTTGTGAATAGGGCCTGAACCCAAACTCACACGCGTGTGAATCTGTCACGGGCCGCAGTGTAAGGAGCTTTAGGTTGCTATTGAATCAGAGACAGAGCGGCACGGCTCGGACAGCACCGATAAACCAGCCGCTGTAAAACATCATTATACTCATGTTCCTCTGATTTCAGCATGTGAATGGGGGAATCAGGCCAGTCAGAAGACGGAGACCAACAAAACACAGCCTAACAGACCTTAAACAGAACGAGGGGCTGTGTGAGAGCAGAATTATAGAGTCTCAAACCCATTTTACACAGGAATGAGGATTACTGTGTCTGCTCTCACCAAGAACATGCCATGTGAAGATACAGTACAACACACAAGAAACCGAGGCAGTGCTAGAGAGGGATTTCTTATAGCAATTTTACAGTTTCGTGCATTTTAATTATACTTTCTTACATTAAAAATTCAATTCTGCAATCAATAATTTTCAATTCAATTCTGAATGAAACACAATCCTGATTATAAATGCTAGAAACCCACACCAGTATTAAAGTTTTTATTAATATTTTTAATTAGTTCTCTTTTATATTTTCCATTTAATTTTAATTAAAAATGAGCAATCACTGATGCTCCAGAAGGTAAACCCATGCATTAAGTGCCGGGGGGTGAAAACTTTTTGAATTTGAAGACCAGGGTAAATTGAACATATTTTGTCTTCTGGGAAACATGTAAATATCTTCTGTAGTCTCTGCAGGGCAGTACTAAATAATAATAATATAAAATATATATTTAAGCAAACTAAGAAAAATGTACAAATGTACTTATAACAAAAACATGAACCACTATCACTAAACAAAAACATAAACCACTATCACTAAACAAAAACATGAACCACTGTCACTGAACAAAAACATGAACCACTGTCACTGAACAAAAACATGAACCACTATCACTAAACAAAAACATGAACCACTATCACTAAACAAAAACATGAACCACTATCACTAAACAAAACATGAACCACTATCACTAAACAAAAACATGAACAACTATCACTAAACAAAACATGAACCACTGTCACTGAACAAAAACATGAACCACTATCACTAAACAAAAACATGAACCACTATCACTAAACAAAAACATGAACCACTATCACTAAACAAAAACATGAACCACTATCACTAAACAAAAACATGAACCACTATCACTAAACAAAAACATGAACAACTATCACTAAACAAAAACATGAACCACTGTCACTGAACAAAAACATGAACCACTATCACTAAACAAAAACATGAACCACTATCACTAAACAAAAACATGAACCACTATCACTAAACAAAAACATGAACCACTATCACTAAACAAAAACATGAACAAAAACATGAACCTCTATCACTAAACAAAACATGAACAAAAACATGAACAACTATCACTAAACAAAAACATGAACCACTATCACTAAACAAAACATGAACCACTATCACTAAACAAAAACATGAACCACTATCACTAAACAAAAACATGAACCACTATCACTAAACAAAAACATGAACCACTATCACTAAACAAAAACATGAACCACTATCACTAAACAAAAACATGAACCACTATCACTAAACAAAAACATGAACCACTATCACTAAACAAAAACATGAACCACTGTCACTAAACAAAAACATGAACCACTATCACTAAACAAAAACATGAACCACTGTCACTAAACAAAAACATGAACCACTATCACTAAACAAAAACATGAACAAAAACATGAACCACTATCACTAAACAAAACATGAACCACTATCACTAAACAAAAACATGAACCACTATCACTAAACAAAAACATGAACCACTGTCACTGAACAAAAACATGAACCACTGTCACTAAACAAAAACATGAACCACTATCACTAAACAAAAACATGAACCACTGTCACTGAACAAAAACATGAACCACTATCACTAAACAAAAACATGAACCACTGTCACTGAACAAAAACATGAACCACTATCACTAAACAAAAACATGAACCACTATCACTAAACAAAAACATGAACCACTGTCACTAAACAAAAACATGAACCACTATCACTAAACAAAAACATGAACCACTGTCACTAAACAAAAACATGAACCACTATCACTAAACAAAAACATGAACCACTGTCACTAAACAAAAACATGAACCACTGTCACTAAACAAAAACATGAACCACTGTCACTAAACAAAAACATGAACCACTATCACTAAACAAAAACATGAACCACTATCACTAAACAAAAACATGAACCACTATCACTAAACAAAACATGAACAAAAACATGAACCACTATCACTAAACAAAAACATGAACAACTATCACTAAACAAAAACATGAACCACTATCACTAAACAAAAACATGAACCACTATCACTAAACAAAAACATGAACCACTGTCACTGAACAAAAACATGAACCACTATCACTAATAAAAACATGAACCACTATTACTAAACAAAAACATGAACAAAAACATGAACCACTATCACTAAACAAACACATGAACAACTATCACTAAACAAAAACATGAACCACTATCACTAAACAAAAACATGAACCACTATCACTAAACAAAAACATGAACCACTATCACTAAACAAAACATGAACAACCATCACTAATAAAAAAAACACAGCTGTGGATCATTCAGCTAACAACACAGTATTATGAATCAAGGGGATGAAAACTTTTGAACGGAGTCATTATTATAAATTCAGCTATTGTTATTTTTTGTGGGCTATATGTAAACACATTTTATGTAAAACATATTATTCAGGTCAGTACTAAATGAACAATAACATGCATTTTGTATGATCCCTCTTATTCTGGTAAAATTATTAAGAATTTGCAGATTCTGCAGATGCTTAACTGTATGCATACACACATATATATATATATATATATATAGACAGATAGATAGATAGATAGATAGATAGATAGATAGATAGATAGATAGATAGATAGATAGTTTTAGTAAACTGTAATAACTCTCGCCCAAACAGCAGAAACACGTTAATTTATCACCATCTCAGCAGAAATATATCATCTTCTGGTTAGTGAGCTACGCTGTAGTTGTGATTACAGTTCATGACACTCATAATGTTCGATAAACACTCACAACTTGTTCAGATGTTGTTTTTGGGTTGAACCAGCAATTTCTGAAATTTTATAGGACACAATATGACACAAAATATATCACCATTTAATTTCGGTAAAACCCATCTTAAAGCGATAAATAATATATAGCAGATCTTATCATTTTTTTAATGCAAAATCTGATCTGATTCCTCCAGGTTCACTAATATTCTTCTTCATATCACCATATTGTTGCATGCCAGTGTGTTTTGGGTCTGGTTGCGTGTGCATTCAGTGTGGGAGGTGTTTTGCTTTGGTTTTCTCCATGAATTTTACAAGTCCTGGTGTCACAGAGTCTCTGCACCTTCACTCTCATGATCACCACTGCCAATATTTCCGCTCTCAAATTCATTAGCATTGGGTGATTAGCAGAATATTTTGGCCTCAAATACGAATCCAAACTTATTACATATTTAATCCAATCAGCGGCTCTGATAGATTCTGCTCTAAGCAGCCATTACATGCCTGATTTCATGTGACTGAAAAGCTAAACTTGGTCAAGGGGCTTGTAACACGCCACATGTTTGAGCCATACGTGGGCCAAAACGACACTTAGAGAGTGTTTCTGAAAGAAACAGACAAAGAAACAGCGGTGTAATGAGGGTAACGTTCAGGCGTTGTTCTAATAGGATTTGGGGAAGGTTTAGTGTTAAAGTCTGCTGTGGGCTGCTGGGAATCGATGCTTTTAAAGATAAGCTTTAAACCTCTTGAAAGAGCTCAGCCCTGGAGGTGACAGAGCAAACGGCCCCTGTGTGGACCAGAGTGGGATGTTTTCCTGAGAGCCCAGGGGCCCGGGGCCACACCTACCTACAGGAGCGTGTGATTGGCTGCTTGTGATCCAAACATGACAGTCAGACCTGAATATATTTGCATAGATACAGTGCAAAAGATCTGTGGGCGACTCTTACGGCCTGACTTCTCTCTGTCTGTGTCTGAACCGGCACTGACCTCAGCTGTGCATCTCTCAGACCCTCCAAACACATACTTCATTACACTGCATACATTTCATCAAGTGGTGCTCAGGAGTCGGTTGCATTGAGGGTGCTTGTTTCTTTCATTGAAATATTAGCCTATTTTGTTTCTTAATGTAGCGGGCGTTTCAATAATTTAGTGCATTTTGCTATTTATAGTTACATTTATGCATTCGGCAGGAGGGTTATTTTAGTTAACTAAAACTAAAAAAAAATGAAATAAAAAAAAAGAAATAATGTACATATTAACAGAAAAACGTAAATTAATTTGATTTCAACCAGTTGCAAAGTAAAACTTTACATTTTCATTTAGTTTAACTTAATGTATTAAAATAACTCAAACTGAAATAAAAATAACTATATAGACATACTTAATAATAATAATAATAATAATAGTAATACAAATTACAAAAAATCACAACAAAATGTTTAACTAAAAAAAGTAATAATTTTTTACATTTATATAAAGGCGCATATTGTATAACTATGCAAGTTTAATTCTTTGTGCTGTTGTGTTTAAAAATGTGTCAGATAACAACTCACAATGCAATGGAAAAAGTGTTGCATTCTCAGCATTGCCACAGGGGGCATCATAACATCTAGTTTTCTGTTTCAGCTCAAAAACTGTTCAAATAGAAGCTTGCTGGACAATATAGTTAAAGTTAGTTTGACATATTTTATATCTAGCTACCCAAACATGGTTTAATAACACAGTCATCTGAAGGAAACTCTATCGCCCCCTTGAGTACAGTAACACATGCATGCATGCAATGCAATGTTTTGATGAAGCATTGATGTACTTGACTGCGCAGCTATGGCCAAAGAGTGAAATGAACAACACTGACTCGCAGTTAATAATGTTTACATGATACCTGGCTTTGTCTGAGCAAACTGACGAGTGTGATTGAACTCACTATAAACACGTCAAGATCACTTTGCCATAAACGCTGAGATTGAAGTTCGAGGTCTAAACCGAGCTTATGTGTCCCATATGGACGTCAGTGGTTTACAGCAGCCTTTCAAAGATGGTCTATTGTGGACAGCTCTCCTCATTTTTCAAAAGACTTTCAATTACTTGCTTTCCCAGCGCAGTGTAAATATTTTTTGTAAGGCAGTCGGTTAGAGCCAGCGCCCGAAGCCAAGACCTTTTAATTTGATACAATGCGCTTTATTATAAGACAGAGGGGTGCGATTGCAGACTCTCTCAGAGCGCCACAAAGACCTCGACGCCACCGATTGTCATGAGGCCCTTCTGAGAGAGCGAGAGACTTGTTTATCAATTACTGGGAGATCAGAGCGGTTCTGAAGAGCCGCCGTGTGATTTATCTTCCCTTCAAAGCGTCTTCTGTTCCGTCTCGTAGAGAAGTAAGGAAAGGTTTATGTAAACAGATGCAGAAACAGGCCGAGGTTCAGGAGCTCTTTCTCGTCTCCAGCGTTTGAAACGAGAAGCCCTCTGGGCTTGTGTACTCTGAATAAGTCTGTGTTTTGACAAACCAAGGTGAAACCGTGTAACGATGCGTTCTCAGTTCTGGTTTTCTTTCTCTCTGTGTGTGTCAGCGAAGGTTTGATGTGCAGCCTCGTCCTGGATAATGGTCTACCAGGGGACCGTTGTCATCACTGTCAATAGAGCGGCCGGAGGGACACATGCGCCTCTACCTTTGTAGCTACTGTTCCCTCATCTGCCGTCTTTCTTCGCTCGCTCTTTCATTCTGGTTCTCGTGTCGTTTGTATCCGTGTCAGGCAGGTCACTTTATTTCGGCGTGATGTGTCTTGATAACAGCGGCGTGTGTAATCAAAATATTCTGACAGATTCTCTCTCTTTCTGAACTCTGTGTGTGTGTGTGTGTGTGTGTGTGTGTGTGTGTGTGTGTGTGTGTGTGTGTGTGTGTGTGTGTGGGCTCAAATCTCTCTGGCTTGTTTTTTTCCTTCATTTATATCTTCTCAATGTCAAACGAAGCCTTGAAGAGGACTGATCTTTTTTCATGTATACGCTTTAACTAGATTCTGTATCTTTGATATAATTACGCTCCTGAGGGTTGAGGCGGACCCTGTTTGTGCTTCTCGCCGCTTTGTAGAGCAATCAGAACTTTTCACGTGTCAAAAGCGCTTTCAAGCTCCACGGCACCTTTCTAAGAGACATGAAACACTGCAAAAACGAAATCCATATAAAACAGAAGAACACAAAGTCCAACTGGAGCAAAGAGACGAGAATTTCATCTATTATCCATCTATCTATCTATTATCTATCTATCTATCCCATCCATCCATCCATCCATCCATCCATCCATCCATCCATCCATCCATCCATCCATCCATCCATCCATCCATCCATCCATCCATCCATCCATCCATCCATCCATCTATCATTTTGTCTATTGTTCTATCATTGTATCCATCCATCATCTATCGTTGGACTGATGAACTATAGTATTTGGCAGAGCGATTATTATGGTAATTAATACTAATAAAGGTAATTTATTGAGTATGATGTTTGTTTAATAATGGCAGTAGGTCACTTGTTTTTCAGTGATTTTAACATGTTTATGGGCTGTTCTTAGTCACAACACAAAGTGGATTAAAATGACTGTAACGTCTGAAACACAAACATCCTTCGGGCTCATTCTGCACACGCTCTCGCTCCACAAGTGATCTGATTTAATGAACTGCTCTGAAAGTCAAATGAGTTTTTCTTCTCTTCAGGTATAGCTGGAGGCAGAGTCTTTCTCAGTTACAGGTGTAAAAGATGAAATGAGCAGGTGCGATGACATTACACACACAGGAATCAATTACAGGAGCCACATCAGACCTTTTAGGGATAATTAAAGGTGTTTCAGAAAGGGATTTACAGTAGTTCTGTTAATTTATTCATTTAAACTGTATATTACGGTAGCGTGTTCTCATTCATGTTCACAGTTCGGCATGTGTTGATAAAATGTACACATTCTTTTGTAATGTACAATAAAAATATACTTTCAATATAAACTTTGCATTTATTTGTTTGTACAAGCAACCATATTATTCAAATTACTAATTTCATATGAATTTGCAAGATCTGACATAAAAACTGTCATCTGAGACCTTTCTTTGAATGGAAGGCAGATTCTGCCAATTTTAAATAAATTAATAACATTATATATA
>CM050419.1:14583805-14598805 GCA_027564155.1 Gymnocypris eckloni scoliostomus
GGCAGATTGTGACAACTTACCCCATTGTGTGACATCGTATTGATTTTTGGGGTTGTGGGAATGTTCAATAGCTGAACTAAAGATTTGTGCACGCAAAGGCATTTTAAAGCTATGTTGGGAAAACAGTGAAAAGTGTGACAACTAGCCCCGGTCTCCTGTATAATCAGCACGAAAACTTCCCAGCAGCATGTTTCATAAACCCTCTGAAAGACCTTCAGAACAAGCCTCCAAATATTCCCCGACACATAAATAAATATATAAAGCTAAGCCTCAGAACCGATTGTGTAGCGCGTCTCTGCGTGTATTAATAAAAGATTGATATTGCAGCAGAGATGGGGTGAGATGTTGCGATCAGCGGTGGAAGGGTGCGAGCGAAGCCTCCGCGTGATGTGATTGGACGGGATTTGCGTCCGTCAGGATGTCCGCGGGTACCGCGAGCGCGTCGCGAGGCTTGTCAAAGCCTGTGCGTTTCTCCCTCTGACAGGGTCAAACGGAGCCGGCGGAAAATCTCACTGTCAGCTATTACGATATTAAATATTAGAATATCATTGTTATAAGGACTCCTACTAAGAAAGCATAAGCCTCTTGACTTATGAATTTTAAAAGTGTTTAAATCACTGAGAAGATTCTTCCGCCGGTGACCGTAATCTTTAATAGGTCTGTGAGACAGGTAGAGCGATAACTGTACCGAATTAGAGCAATTGTTAAGGAAAAGAAAAGAAGCTAAAGCGTCTCTCTCTCTGTCTAGCTTATCGTCCGGCTCTCGGGGAGAGCTGAGCCACTGCTGCCAGCTGCACTAAAGCGTAGATTACTTTCCCAGTTTGGCTCCACTGCCAATTGGATTAAACTGCAGTGCCCTGGGCCTCGCGCTGCCATGTTTGACAGCAAGCACGCGTCCGGCTCGCAGACGGATGAGATGGACTTATTCAAAGTCGAGCTTCTGCTTTTATCGGCCCCATTTATAGCACTAGGAGAGACCTGTCAGGCTTGTATCAGCCCCTGCGCTCCGATTGTTTGCTGGAGAGATTGACCATAACCAACAGGATCAGCTGCGTCCGCGTCCGCGAGTGCAACGCCGGAATCTGTTTTAAACAATGTGGAGATGGAGAGCAAAGGCGTTTGATTCCCTAGCCCCCCCTCCGTCACGCGACGCTTCTGGTTTTGGAGCCACGAGACTCCGTCCTTGAATTCTGGAACGCCAAATAATTCCAGAATTCCAAAACATGAATCAGATTTTGTGTCACAAACAATCACTCGTGAAAAATAAACACTCTTTCTTGTGTTGAAGGCTCTTGTATTACAAATATCACATCTGAATGTAATTCACTGAGGTATATTTCCGTAAACATTCAGGAACTATTGGTTGTTATTGAGAATATGATTGTTTTAGGGCGCATTCAACTTTCAGTCCATTTTGTTGTTGCTTTGAAAACAGACAATGAATGTGTTTATGATGATTTGAACAATATCTTGACACTTTCACACATGTACAATTTTAGAGATGTGCAATTGTTGATAACAATTATTAGTCAAATCTAAATTTCATTTCTAAATAAATTTGCTATTACAAAGGCAATGAATCAGGCAAATAAAGATTCTCTGTCATTTCCTTATAAATAAGGGGTTGCAAAGGTTCCTGAAATTTCATCTCTGACTCACATATTCTTGTGCATCTCTAAAGTTGTCAGTTTGCAAAATGATTTATATTTCAGATGTTGGAAATACATTGAAGGTGTTTTGATGTCATTCCAAATGAAAAAAAAACATTTTAACACGTTTGGGATCAGTAAGAAGTTTTTGTAAGAAAATAATACTTGTATTAATTATAGCTGCATTGAATTGATCCACAGTGACAGTAAAACATGTATGTTAAACTATTTCAAATAAATGCTGCTGTTTTGAACTTTCTATTAATCGAAGAATCCTGAGGGGCGGGGGGTTCCGCAAAAATATTGTGCAGCACAACTGTTTTCAACATTGATAATAATCAGAAATGTTTCTTGAGCAGCTAATCAGTATATTATTATGATTTCTGAAGATCATGTGACACTGAAGACTGGAGTAATGATGCTGAAAATACAACGTGCGTTGTACAACGTGTGTGTGCGTGTGTGTGTGTGTGTGTGTGTGTGTGTGTGTGTGTGTGTCTGTGTGTGTGTGTGTGTGTGTGTGTGTGTGTGTGTGTGTGCGTGTGCGTGTGCGTGTGCGTGTGCGTGTGCGTGTGCGTGTGCGTGTGCGTGTGTGTGTGTGTGTGTGTGTGTGAGAGTTGTGCATGTGCTGGTGTAATGTTTGGAGTGGATGAGCACACAGTCGATCAGTGTGGAGTTGTTGTGGAGTTGTGTCATCAGGCATTACTCTGGGACAGAAGGTGGAGGAAATGTTAAATTAATGAGCCCGTGCCAACTCGCTGCAAATGAAACGTGTAAATACATTGATCTTTTTCTCTCTTCCTTTTTGCTTTCCCTCCCTCCCTACTTCAACCTAATGGCATCTTCGTGTTTTTTCAGATCGCAGCGGAAGAAAACCTGTTCGGAGTTCTCCGTCACAGCGTCTGCGTAAACAGCGCTCGCTCTTATCAGCCGGGCGTCTCTCCCCAGGCTACGGCAGATTTTTCATTTAGCTAAAAGCGCGGTGAGAGGTCTATGAGAATGATAATCCTGGCATGGGCCGCAGCTGGTATTTTCCTGCCGCAGATGATTAGTGGAATGTTTTCCATTCGACCTGGAGAAATTCTCTCAGTGGGAAGTTAACATCCGCTTAACTGTCTTTAGAGCTGCGGTTTCATCAGTCGCCATCTGACGCTCCTAAACACACGTGAGAGAGAGAGAAAGAGAGAGGGATAGATCGAGAGAGAGAGAGAGAGAGATAGATCGAGAGAGAGGGAGAGAGAGAGAGAGTGTGTGTAAGAGAGAGAAAGAGAGAGGATAGATCGAGAGAGAGAGAGAGAGAGAGAGAGAGAGGATAGATCGAGAGAGAGAGAGAGAGAGAGAGAGAGAGAGAGGGAGAGAGAGAGAGAGAGAGAGAGAGAGAGGGAGAGAGAGAGAGTGCTCGAGAGAGGAGAGAGAGGGAGAGTGTGTGTAGAGAGAGAAAGAGAGAGAGAGAGAGAGAGAGAGAGAGAGAGAGAGAGAGAGAGAGAGAGATAGAGGGTGTGAGAGAGAGAGAGAGAGAGAGAGAGAGAAGAGAGAGAGAGAGAGAGAGAGAGAGAGAAAGGGGGCTGCTAAAGAATGAAGACCTTCTCTTCATGTTTAATTATAGGGGTATGACAGTATATGAGCATGTGTATCACAGTACCGCTATATATCCCAATATGATGAAAATTAAACAAAAACATTTTTTTTCCTGCAAGAAATACAATGCAAAACAAAGGTGGATCTTTTTATTTTATCATTTTCTCTGTGGATTAGATTGCTCATGTCAAGTCATCAATGTATGTCATGCATTAAAGCAGATTTACAGTATTAAATTGGAAAATAACGTGTCGATAATGCAAGAGGACAATAGTAAACACCCAACATTTCAGTTAAAGTCAGTTCATCATTGATTCAGTGATATCATTGTCCAGCTAGTTCAGTTCAAATAGTATCTGTGCAATAAGATAAGATAAGATTAACTTTATTGTCCCGAAGGAAATTTGTGTTGGACACATACAATACGTTATCTGCTGTTCTACACAAATAACATACTACATACATATGACACAGCGACCCCTCTCTGCCCTCCCCACAATATACAGTGAACAACTAAACTACACCCTACCTTTTGTGCAACACCCCTTTAATCATCATGTCTATAAATATTTGCACACCAGATGGGGAAAAATACATGTCTATATTCAATCTATATATATATACACACACACATACACATGCGTATATATATATACACATATATATACACATACATGCACATACATATATACATACATACATACATACACATACACATACACATACACATACATTACATATGTTGACCTTTAGCTAACTTGTCATTCAATGCTTTAATAGACAGTGGGACAAAGGAGTTCTTAAAACAGTTAAGCCTGCACTTAGGAACTCTGAAGCGTCTTCCGAGGAAGAAGTTGGTACTCAGAGTGAAGGACATGAGTGGGATCTGAAATAATTTTTGAGCCTGTCTAGTAACTGTTTCTTCAAAAGAGCCTGAGGTGTGGGATGCTGCTTAACTCCCATAATTTTCATGGCTCTCTGTGTTAGCCGTGTAATCTGGGCTTTCAAGTGTACACTAAGATTGCCAAACCAGGCTGATATGCCGATCGAAAAATGCTCTCGATTACAGCATGATAAAAGAAGCAACACTTTTTGGTTAACACCAAATACCCTCAACCTACGAAGAAAATACAAACGCTGTTGGACCCTAATGCAGACATTTTCAACCTGAACACTCCATGTCAGTTTATTATCAATGTGAATGCCCAGATATCTGTAAGAGTCCACCTTGCAATCAAGTCAAATCAATGTTGCTGGAAATGAAGTGTCCCAAACTAAGCAAGCCAGAGGCGACAGCGGCAAGGAACCAAAACATCAACGGTGAAATTCATATGAATTAATATGAAATGAATTAATAAATCTGATGTCAGTGCAAAAACGTTAAAACACACTAAGAATCTGATTAGATGAGGCACATGAAGCATTTTTAATGAAATTGATTTTACGCTGCTTCTTGCACGTTTCACAGCAGATTCAAAGTGAAATGTGCCATTTTTGACTGCCACCATTTTATCAAGTTGGTTCATGCATGTTAAAAAAGTAGTGATAAAAGGTCAATCACATTTGAAAATACTTCTACATTACATTTACATTTATGCATTTAACAGACACTTTTATCCAAAGCAAGATACAAAACACTCAAAATAACGTACCACCCTACACCTGAAAACACTTGAATTCAAAACTATAAACTCTAAAAACACTAAGAATCTGATTAGATGAGGCTCATCAAAAATACATGCCTGTAGAAACATGATATTAAATGTGAAATGTGAAAAAGTGAAAGTGATGTGTAGCCGAGTACGGTGTCCTATACTCAGAATTTGTGCTCCGCATTGAACCCATCCACGTGCACACACACAGCAGTGGGCAGACATTGTTTTGCAGCAGCGCCGGGTAGCATTTGGGGGTTCAGTTCTTGCTCATGGGTCTCACCTCAGTCATGCTATTGAAGGAGGAAGAGAGTGCTAACCATTAGACCATGGCTGCCCCCCATTGCTTCTTGCATGTTTCAAGGTACTTTCAAAGTGCAATGTCCAGTGAGTTATGCTAAAAATTGTGTTCAGTCTCCATGCAGGTATAGTGGAAGTTCAGAAAAGAAATGTCTGATAAGAGGCGCTAATATGTTAAATGTTTTACACCAAGTACCACCTCAGAAAATATTTGGCTTTTCAAGTACCACCATTATGATCCAACATTAAAATGCAGCAGCACTATGCACAATAAAAAAAACAAGCGAGTCTGTTTTAGTCCTGATAAGAATATTTATTATTGTCAGTCTCTTAAAACATTGTAAATACACAGTTTGAACATTAACACGGCACTGTGCTTACTTCCAGGTAAATAAAAAACGTAATTATTAAATTAAAATAAATTGTACCTAAAAGTGATAAAAACTGTACTGTACTTAAATCTTAAAAAAAGACTGTACTTAAGTAAGTATTTAAATCAACATGAAAGCACATTTTGTTCGTAAAGTACTGTGTGTAACCAAAAGTGTGTGTTTGCAAAAGCTCTAGTTCCAGTGAAGTACACTGTAAAAAATACTTTTTCGAATTTGAAATTAAAACAAATAATTTTTTTCAAAGAAAATACTTTTTCATTTTTTGTCAGTTTTTCTACAAAATGTCATGTTTAATTCAAAGTGTTACTTGCTGTTTCTTTGTAACTGTTTGTAAAATGTATTAGCAGTTTTTCCCAGTGAAATTGTTTTGTACACCATTTTTTTTTCAATGCAGAAATGCTGTAGTAAAATCTCAAAAGGCTGATTCATCTGTACCTTTACACATCATGTGCGGTCATACAGCCTGGCTCTCTCTCTCTGTCTCTCTCTCTCTCTCTCTCTCTCTCTCTCTCCGGTGTGCAGGTGTGGGGTTCCTTCAGTCGGAATTAAGCGCTGAGTCTGACAGCAGGTTTATCTGTCGTGTTCGACAGGTTTAAACATTCATTAAGGGTTTGGTTTAATTCTCCAGAGAAGGTGTAAATTCTCTGGAGCAGGTGTAACGTGTGAATTTACCATCTCAGCGGATCTGCTGGCGATTATTTCAGCTCGGCTTTGCCTGACGGAAATTGAATAAAATGCTGTTTCCTCCACCTACCTTTTCACAAATATATCACCGCAGACGCATTCAGGTGCTCAGACTGCAACTCCAGCCGATTTCAAAGCTCACATCAGATTATTAGGATCCACGTCACGCAAATTCAACTCAATATGCTTCAAAATGTATTCATTAAGAAATATGTAAGCTTTGCAAGAACAACACATGCTGTATGCATTTTTAAGGCTTGTAAAAATGTAATTCTGTCAATATATTCTCAACTACACATGTAACCCAGGAGCACAAACCATACGTTCCACAGGTATATTTGAAGCAATAGTCAACAATACATTGTATGGATCAAAATTATTGTTTTTATTTTATGCCCAAAATTATTAGGATATTAAGTAAATATCATGTTCCCTGAATTTGTTTTGTAAATTTCCTACTGTAAATATATCAACTTATTATTTTACTAGTAATGTATGCATTGCTAAGAACTTCATTTAGACAACTTTAAAGGTGATTTTCTCAATATTTTGCATCCTCAGATTCCCAGATTTTCAAATAGTTGCATGTCAGCCAAATATTGACCTATCCTAACAACCAATATGTCAATGGAAGGCTTATTTATCCAGCATTTAGATTATGTATAAATATCAATACAAAAAAATTATAAGAAAAAAAGAACCTTATGACTGGTTTTGTGGTCCAGGGTCATATATCATTCAAAACCTTCGAAACCCGTATTACCTTTTTTCTTCTGTGTAACAAAACAGGAGATTATTTCATACAATAAAAGTGTCAAAAATGACAAAACCACATGAGTATGGATTTACAGGGTAGATTCACAGAGTGAATTAATGATAACTGAACTTTTGTTTTTGTGTGCTTATACTTGAAAAGGATTGTTAACATGAAACAAAACACAATTGTGTGTATTAACCTGAATGTAATAAGTGAAATGTTCATCTGATAGGCCTAATTACACAGGCTACATTGAGCGCCGTTGGAGTGCACTCGTCCGTCGATAAAGCAACCCAATGAGAAGGAGTCAGAGTCAGTCACTTATGAGTAACTGTGGGGCATACGAGCGTTCAGCACGTCTCTCTCTCTCTCTCTCTCTCTCTCTCTGTAGCCTAAGGTCAGAGAGCGGAGCACCATATGCACTTGCACAATGAACCCAAACTCACACACCCCCGTTTGTCCTGAAGACTCATCTGTGCTCAACTCTGTGTGTGTGTGAGACAGACGAGATCAAGCTCACTAACAGATACATCTGCTTGAGTAGAAATGAACTCAAAGTAACTGCGAACTTAACTACACTTGCAGTATCAACACTGTTGCTTTCAAAACTGTGTAAAGTTTTCCAGTTTGTCCAATGAGTAGCAGTGTAGAGTTACAATACATAATTTATATTGCGTTATATTGTGTCTGTAGCCAAACAAGTTTGGAAAATATTCACACTTGCTCTCCTAAATTGTCCTTGTCTCTCTTATAATGTGCAGGGGTAACACATTACAATTAGCACGAGTAAAATTAATCAGATTACTTTTTCAAGTAAAATAATGCATTACTTTTTAATTTACTGTGGAATACCTTTGGAGTTACTTTCTCAAATAAGTCACACCAGTTACTTTGTTTCTCATGTATTGACTGTCAGCTCTCTGGTGTGAAATGGCCTTTACAGTTGCCAAAAATAAAACTTTTGGGTGTTCTGTTAATAAAAATAAATAAGCAAGCTCAGCCCAGGTGACAAAAAGTAACGCAAAAGTAACATAATGCATTACTTTTCTTAAAAATAATTAAGTAATGCAATTAGTTACTTTTTATGGAGTAATGCAATATTGTAATACATTACTTTTAAAGAAACTTTCCCAACACTGATAATGCATTTGTGAAATCTGATTAATTGTAGCCAATCTACTCTTCTGGATGTTGCTGTATGAAGTGATTAACCAATTATATCTAATTATATTTAATAAAAAGCTGCTGTGCATCACACATAATTTTTAAGCCAGGTATTGTCAGTGTAGTTGTACCAACTATACACACCAGATCCAACTCACCTGATTACTGATCACCGCCACCTGTCACCAGTCATCAAGAGCACTATATCAACGCACTCCTCCCAAACAGTCACTGTCTGGTCTTAAACATCCCATGTTGGCTCACCTGACCCTATGCTCCACCGTCTCCAAGCTCCATTGCTCCCTTTGGTCCCCCTGAATAAAGTAAATTAAAAGATTGATAACTCACAGATAAGACTTCTCCATTCCTGATTCACTCCCCTGGACATGCTGCATTGCTCCATTTCCCAGCCATGGTTCAATAAACCGGCTGTTGATTTCACTTACCTCTGTGTCCCTTGTCTATGTGCTGACAGAAGACCAGACCTTTTATATTAAGAGTTGTGTAAATGAATGTTTAAAGTTATACTGTCAACCCTTATTGAAATTCTCGTTGGTACTACTCTAATATAAACATAAATGCATTACTATGATGAAATATAAATTCAGAAAGGTTTGTGCTTACAGGTGCTGGTCTATGATTAGAATATCATCAGTTGATTTATTTCTCTAATTCCATTCAAAAAACTTGTATAATGTATACATTCTTCCACACAGACTGATATATTTCACACCAGGCATTTATTTTCCAATTTTGATGATACTAACTGGCCCAGTAATGGCCCAAAATCAGTATCTCCCAATTTGTCAATGGATGCGTGGTCTGTGCCATCTCCAAATCTGCTCATCACCTCCCCGCCGGAAAATTGAACATGAAAAGTATGAGCATGTACGGCACTCAATACTTAGTTGCGGCTCCTTTTGCCTGAATTACTGCAGCAATGCGGCGTGGCATGGAGTCGATCAGTCTGTGGCACTGCTCAGGTGTTATGAGAGCCCAGGTTGCTCTGATAGTGGCCTTCAGCTCTTCTGCATTGTTGGGTTCTGGCATATCGCATCTTCCTCTTCACAATACCCCATTGATTTTCTATGGGATTAAGGTCAGGCGAGTTTACTGGCCAATTAAGAACAGGGATACCATGGTCCTTATACCAGGTACTGGTAGCTTTGGCACTGTCTGCAGGTGCCAAGTCCTGTTGGAAAATGAAATCTGCATCTCCATAAAGTTGGTCAGCAGCAGGAAGCATGAAGTGCTCTAAAACGTCCTGGTATATGGCTGTGTTGACCTTGGACCTCAGAAAACACAGTGGACCAACACCAGCAGATGACATGGCACCCCAAACCATCACTGACTGTGGAAACTTCACACTGGACCTCAAGCAACGTGGATTCTGTGCCTCTCCTCTCTTCCTCCAGACTCTGGGACCCTGATTTCCAAAGGAATTGCTAAATGTACTTTCATCAGAGAACATAACTTTGGACCACTCAGCAGCAGTCCAGTCCTTTTTGTCTTTAGCCCAGGCGAGACACTTATGACGCTGTCTGTTGTTCAAGAGTGGCTTGACACAAGGAATGCGACAGCTGAAACCCATGTCTTGCATACGTCTGTGCGTAGTGGTTCTTGAAGCACTGACTCAGCTGCAGTCCACTCTTTGGGAATCTCCCCACATTTTGAATGGGTTTTGTTTCACAATCCTCTCAGGGTGGTTATCCCTATTGCTTGTACACTTTTTCTACCACATCTTGTCCTTCCCTTCGCCTCTCTATTAATGTGCTTGGACACAGAGCTCTGTGAACAGCCAGCCTCTTTTGCAATGACCTTTTGTGTCTTGCCCTCCTTGTGCAAGG
The DNA here is from genome assembly GCA_027564155.1 of Gymnocypris eckloni scoliostomus. NCBI lineage: Eukaryota > Metazoa > Chordata > Actinopteri > Cypriniformes > Cyprinidae > Gymnocypris > Gymnocypris eckloni. Next base: position 14,593,829 of record CM050419.1, read on the forward strand.
TGTCAATGGTCGTCTTTTGGACAACTGTCAAGTCAGCAGTCTTCCCCATGATTGTGTAGCCTACAGAACTAGACTGAGAGACCATTTAAAGGCCTTTGCAGGTGTTTTGAGTTAATTAGCTGATTAGAGTGTGGCACCAGGTGTCTTCAATATTGAACCTTTTCACAATATTCAAATTTTCTGAGATACTGAATTTGGGGTTTTCATTAGTTGTCAGTTATAATCATCAAAATTAAAAGAAATCAACACTTGAAATGTATCAGTCTGTGTGGAATGAATGTATACATTATACAAGTTTCACTTTTTGAATGGAATTAGTGAAATAAATCAACTTTTTGATGATATTCTAATTATATGACCAGCACCTGTATATAAAGAAATGCTGACATTGTAAACTAAAACTGACAAATGCACTTGTTACTTGAGAACTAATTAAATAAAATCTAAACATTAATTAAATAAAATTTGTTTGTTTGCATTGGCAAGTAACTAAAATAAAATGACTTTAAAATAAATCCAAGGTAAATTGAAATATAAACAAGATATCTATACAGTAACTTAAATTAAAACCTAAAATATAAAAATGAATTCAAAACATTAATAGCTACTATAATAGTATATAACTACTAAAATAACCCTGTTTTAAAGGAGTGGTTTAATTGTATCTCAACTAAACTAAAACAAATTTGGTGCAAAATAATATTTTGAGTTACATTTCACAAATAATTACAAATAAATGGCAAAATAGTTATTTTCTTGTAAAACACTTCAATATTCTCTTTTATTTACATCTTCGAAGAATTATGTTTTGCGTGCATTGATGTTTAAGTCTGACAACAGGACTTTCCTCAGTGCTGACGGTTTATTTTCTTGCGCTCATCATGTGTTTGTCTGAGTAACAGCTGATTGGAAATATCTTGTGCTGGCATGTATTTCTGGTCTGAACGTGGACTGCAGGTCTGCGCTGGGTGAAATTGTTATTCGGCTCCAGTTTGTTTATCTGCTGGTCTAGACTGCGAGGAGACCAAAGATAATGACTTATTTGACAGATATAAACCACACAGTTTGGCACTCAATTTGTTGGCCTTCAGCTCATCTCATTACCACGAACGCAAAGAGGTCCTGAAATACTAGGAGCCTAGTTTTGTTGCCAACTTTTAATGGACAATAATAATTTAGCAGAATGATGTACATTTTAAGTCTAATGCCCCCACAATTTTACATTTCCATTATTTACTCACCTTGAGGTTGTATACAACGGAAGTTTTGTAGAATGTTATTATCAAAAGAGCATGAATAAATACAAGCATACAATATCATAACAGCTGTCCATATAACTCTTCTGAACTCAAGCTGTTTTGTGTGAGGAACGAAACAAAATATATGGTGTTCTTTACTGGAAATAAAATCATACACAATTTAATTGGTGCATACATGAGGATCAGACCCAAATTTGAAATCCATTATTTACTGACATAATGAAAATACATTATTACTTAAAATCATAATTTACTGGAGGGGTAATCCCAAATCTTAATATATTACATACTACAATATTTAATTTCTGCATATATGATGAATTATGAAAGCTTGTTTCTGGCATGGGATTAAAAATGTAAAAATTAAATGCACAATTTTAATCTCACAATTCTAACATTTTACATGATTTCAAGAAGAAATTCAGAAATGTGATATTATAAACTAAAATAAATAAAGAATTCTAAATTTATAGTAAATCAATAATTCTGATGATTTTTCATACATGTCAAATGTTAAATTTCCAGTGTCATTTTGCAAACAAAAAAATAAAACGTTTGCCAAAAGAGCATTCAATATGATTTTCAGTTAAATTCGTTTTTTGTTCCTCACACAAAGCTATCATATAACTTCATTAGACACATTAACGACTCTCATGGGTTTACTTTTATGATGCATTTTGAAATGGCAAAGCTGTGATCTCTACACATTGTTATTATACTGAACATCATGTTGTTTTAAACCCTTTAAACTCTATGACAGAATGTACATCCTTTATTTAAAGGAACTGTCAGCTAGACGTACTGATTCTGATACGAGGAACCTGTAGGGATGTGATTTGTGGGAAAGTGCTGTTAAAGTTGGAGTCTTTCACAGTGAGATTAGTCAAAGAGACCCTGCTTCTCATCTCTCTCTCGTCTGATCTCTCGCAGAGTTTTTCTCACCTACCAGGCAGCTGGGATTTCTCCCAGGACCTGCCAGATCTTCACATGTTTCCGCTCCGCTCTCCAAATCACTCCGGATTATTCCGAGAGCTAATACCTGTACAGGCCCAAATCCTGAAGGATGGGATTTACTGAACACAAGCAGCACTAATAATGTGACACATTAATCACGAGCGCTGTTAACTTTCATCAGCCGGAGAGAGAATATATGTGTGTCTTTAAGCTTACAACAGAAACCTGCTGAATGACAATGACAGAGCGAAGGAGAACACACACACACACACACACATGTTACGAGGTGCTTTAAACACGCAGAGAAGTGATGTGATCAGGACTTACACAGGCTTGAATGTTCAGGGATGATCAGGATTCCTCTCTATTTCTGCTTCATGTGAAAAATAACTAAAAGTATAGACATAAACTGAACTATATTTTCAGTATCTCTGCATCATAACAGTGTTGCTTCTGCAGTAATGACCCATGTTCTCCATTGTGGCTGAAACATGATACAATGCAGTCCTAAAAATTCCTATCAGATTGATTCGAATGAATCTCTCCACCTTCAATACCACGACTGAGGTGCCCTTCAGCAAGGCACCGAACCCCCAACTGCTCCCCGGGCGTCGCAGCATAAATGGCTGCCCACTGCTCCGGGTGTGTGTTCACGGTGTGTGTGTGTTCACTGTTGTGTGTTTGTGGATGTGGATCTTTACCATTGGACATTCTCTCTCTCTCTCTCTCTCTCTCTCTCTCTCTCTCTCTCTCTCTCTCTCAGTTTTGTATAGATCAGTAATCAGAGTGTGTGTGTGTGTATGGTGGTGGTGGCAGGCAGGAGTGTTTGGTAAATGATCAGAACTTTAATTACTGTGACCCGTCATGCACCAGAGACTCAAATACAGGACACACACACACACACACACACACACACACACACACACACACGCATGGTGAATCCAGCTCTTATCTCACGGTGTTCGGTGTGAAATATTCCTCAGGTCTCGCGTGTCTCTCTTTAACCTCGCATAATAAAACCTTTTAAGAATCCAAGAAAAATGACCTTTTCTAATAACTGTTTTTAATTCATGAATGTGGTGAGCTGAGCTGATAAATGTGCTGAAAGTGTGTAATTTAGAGACACATATTCATCCCTCTGAGCTTCTTCAGGAGAAATAAGAAGAAGTCAATTAAAGGTAATTGATGAAAGAAAGAAAAATGGAGGGACAAAAACTGAACCGAAGGATCATCGTGAGAATGAATCATGTGTTTTTAATTGCTTTGTTTTAGGAATACACCTGAAAAACACATTCAGATATCATTCAGCATTGATTTTGATTCATATGAAGGATATGAAGGATGCATATTTACCTTAATAAGAGATTGATTCATATATGTGTCTTTACTAAATAATACAATGCATAACGAAATCAGAAACACTATCACAATTCAAGTATGAAGAAACAAATGCACTGATATTATAATTCATTTTTTTTAAAAGCATTGGATTTAATTGTCAGACTGATGCATCATGATTGCTTACACTCTTTAAAGAATATTAAATTAATCTAAATTATGATTTTACACAAAGAACAGTCAAAGCAGTTAATATAACGAGGTCCAAAACTAACTTCTTAAATTCAAGTAAACCAGCCATACCTAATACTATATATAGTACTGTATTTGAATAACTTTTATTACTGAAAATGCACAGAATTTGTGTAGACTCAATTATATTTAGTTTTGGTGGCTCACGGCACATGGATAAAATCACATACATGTTAGCATTCATATAAACTTAAACAGAAACTAAGGTTATGTATTTTTATTCTGTTTCTGTTGAACAGAAGTTCCAGAGGAATCTTGGGAGCTAAACTTTCAGAGCTTATGTCATATGTCTATTTTAATTCATACCGACGGCTCGGAAGAAAGAAGCCCGAAGTTCTCAGACAGAGAGAGACGCACAATGTATAAATGGAGATTAATTCAGATTTTTGCTTGCTCAGTACTTACAAAACTAAAGCAATTTATATTCCTTCTCTTAACGATCCCTTTTCTCTGATTGCAGCAGTGTAATCTAATTGTAATTATGATAGCATCAGATTTATGCAGACGCTAACGTGATTGGAGTTACTCATTGCATTAGAAACTAATTTTTGATTAATGATGAAAGGGGCTGCGGAGAAGCAGAAATGTTGGTGTGTGTTTTATCTGTGACTGAAGGCGGCTGATTCCTGCCTGAAGCTCAGAGGGACAGATATCAGAGACGAGGGGGCGGAGCCACACCACACACACACAGACACAGACACAGACACACACACAGACACACACACACACACACACACACACACACACACACACACACACACACACACACACACACACACACACACACACACACACACACACACACACACACACACACACACACACACACACACACAACACACACACACACACACACACACACACACACACACACACACAACACACACACACACACACACACACACACACACACACACACACACTCACACACACACACACACACACACACACACACACACACACACACACACACACACTCACTCCACATACACACTTAACACACACACACACACACACACACACAGACACACACACAGACACACACACACACACACACACACACACACACACACACACACACACACACACACACACACACACACACACACACACACGTTTTAGTCATATCTCTTGTGTTTTCTATTAGTTTTTATTATCTCTACCTTGGCAACTG
>CM050419.1:14603805-14608805 GCA_027564155.1 Gymnocypris eckloni scoliostomus
CATCCTTTCCTCAGGATATGTGTGTGTGTGTGTGTGTGTGTGTGTGTGTGTGTGTGTGTGTGTGTGTGTGCGTGTGTGTGTGTGTGTGTGTGTGTGTGTGGCTGATGTGGTGAGAGTTGAAGCTAGATTAAATCCCACTTGTGCCATTAAACCAACCTAAACTAGCAGCACTAGTCTAATGTGATGCTGTATATGGTCGGCGTGATTAGTAGTCAGTGTGATTATGGTGTAGTTAATTTGGTTATATTGTGGTTAGTGGTCAATATGGTAAGTGCGCTGCAAGAAAAAACAGTTTATGTCCTGGCAGAAAATCACCAGAACCTTTACCATGAATTACCTCACATTTCCTTCAACCTTAAACACAACACAGAAATTCAACGCACAGGTAAATGCTGAAATAATCAATACAGAAAACATCCCTTCATATTAACAAAGTACATCGAGTCACATTTTTATAGACTTCCATGCACTGCTGTTAGGTTAGCACTGTGATTACGGTCTCCGATGCACTAAATTAGAGTTACACGAATTGGGGGAAAAAACTAATATAAATTAAAAATGCAATGAAAATGTGCCAGGATCCTGTACTTGATTGTAGTCCAGCGCAATTTAATAAAAAACATTTAAGATTCATACATAAAACAAATATTATTATTACTACAGGTGTTATTATTATTATTATTAACAACAATAAAAAAATTATAATAATGTTCCCTGAAGAAGTTTGAAATAAATAAATAAACGAATAGTATTGTGCATAATATAATTTTTTTTTTTTAATATCATGATTTCAGTTTTACTTTGAATATTGTGCAGCCTAAATGTCTTAATACACACACATTTCTTCAGACAAACAGCAGAGCTCTTTCTCTTGCACTCTTCTGCAGCACATGGGATCTGTGTGTGATTTGATTTGAGTTTGGCAGCTCACAGGAATGCCGTGATTGGCCGGTCAGCTCGGACCTGTCAGAAACGTCCCCACTGAGAGAGAGCACGGCAGATTTCAAAGAGAGAAAAAAAATCAATTTTCCTCCCTCTCACGCGCCAGCGGCCGCCGCAGTCTCTCGGCCGGCCCAGCGGTCAGAGGCTTCGGCTCCAGAGGTAGAGGGGTGACAAACTCCATCAGGAGCGGCCCAGAGTCCAACCTGCTCCGCCACACCGCCACCAGAATAAACCTATTTATCTCCTTCAGCCGAAGCCCTCCTCCGGACCGCAGGGACCGCCGCGGATGCAAACTTGCTACGAGACAGAGAGGAAGAGAGTGGGGGAAAAGTGGCAGAATTCAGGGGTGTAAATGATGAATTACTTTTCATCAAGACACAGGAAACACAGAGCGAGCGGCGCTGCGCCTCTGACCCGACGCCTCACAGCAGCCAATATCTTCATTCAAGAAGACAAGCATGAAATTACACAGAAAATGGGATTGTCATCAACCGGGCCCTTCAAATCAGAGTATCCAGTCATTACTGCTCATAGCCACATCATAGCATGAGTGTGTGTGTGTGTGTGTGTGTGTGTGTGTTACACGAGCGCTTTCAATGAAACCAACGCTCCTCACAAGAACTGAGAGAGTTTGACTGTACTTAGATATAGTCTGAGGACAAACCCGTCTCCAGAAGTGAGATGAACCTTACTGATTTTTCTTATAAGTTTTTTATTAAGGTTTGAGAAAATATGTATGCATCAGCTAAAGTGCATTATCAGTATTGTACATGCACAGCCTGATTTTCTAACCATGCACAGCCCTGGAATAACCTTTGGGAGAATTGAGAACATTTCCAGTGCAACACTTATAAATTGGGCAGGTAGCACTTTAACATAAAGATGTTTCACACGGGACAGAAAGCACATGTTGAAACCAAGACCAGAGTGTGTTGAGACCAAGACTAGACTAAGACAGGGCAAGACCGACCGAGTCAAGGCCAATACCAAATCAGAACTCCTCTAATTCTTCTGAAAAACCCACATTTGTTGTCTGAAGAATGTTGATATTTAATCAATAATTGCAATTAGTATAATAAAACACTATATAGAGATGTTACCAATCAAATGAAATCGAAATGGATCTGCAGAGTTGGCACAGAAGTTGTGTCTGAATTGGTACAATGTTGTAAACAAAAATGTTTTAAAAATAAAAATGTTAATATATGATGGAAAATTAAATTATACTTTAAATAAAAAATGTAACTAGAACTGATTAGGTGGAGGCAAATCACTTAAAGGTGCACTGTGTAATATTTAGGATGATCTATAGACTGAAATTCAATATAATAACCAAGACCAGTGTTGAGACCAAGACCAGTGTTGAGACCAAGACTAGACTAAGACAGGGCAAGACCGACCGAGTCAAGGCCAATACCAAATCAGAACTCCTCTAAATCTTCTGAAAAACCCACATTTGTTGTCTGAAGAATGTTTGATATTTAATCAATAATTGCAATTAGTATAATAAAACATTATATAGAGATGTTACCAATCAAATGAAATCAAAATGGATCTGCAGAGTTGGCACAGAAGTTGCGTCTGAATTGGTACAATGTTGTAAACAAAAATCTTTTAAAAATAATACATTGAATATATGATGGAAAATAAAATAATACTTTTAAATATGTAACTAGAACCGACTGGGTGGAGGCAAATCACTTAAATGTGCACTGTGTAATATTTAGGATGATCTATAGACTGAAATTCAATATAATATACATAACTACGTTTTTAGAAGTATAAAGACCTTACATAATGAAAACATTATGTTTTATTAGTGTTACCATGTAATTATGTATGTAAAAAAAAAAGAAAATCTCATATCTCAAGTAATTTTTGCAATCATAACTTGAATTTTTCTGGCATTTGTTTCAATTTTAGTGATTTATTTTGACAATTCACAAACAATTAAAGAGTGACCCTGCACAATAGTCTCAAAAGAAATCGAATTAGAATTTAGTACATCTAATCACATTATTGACCTTTGATGAAGAAATCAGAAATTGCACTGGTCTCAGACGAGGCAATATCTCCGCATTTCAGAAGACAAGACCGAATACAAAAGGGGTTGAGGGGGGACGGACTGAGCCAATATTTTTTGACAATGGTCCTCAAGACCGTCTCAGATGCTTTAGCACAAATCTACACACTGTTCATTTAATGTGAGAGTCACTGAAAGCAGCAAATCACAGGTGATTCTGTAGCAGTGAAGATGGTGTGCAATATTAAAATTCATATTTGTGAATGCCACAAAGAGATGTGCACATACAAGTGCGGATTGTGGGTGTAGGAGCATAAAAAAAATTACATAATACAAAAAATTAAATTAAATTAATAATTAAAAATATATATATTTGTATTACAATTTCAAAGAAATCATTATCATGTTTGCAATCAATTAATTATTTTCTACATAAGCAATTTATATAAATGAATGAAATAATGAATTATGATGTTAAAAAAAAAGAAAATCTCATACAAGTAATGCAATCATAACTTGCATCTGGCATTGATGAATGTGATTTAATGACAATTCACAAATGAATTAAAGAATGAATGAAACAGTCTCAAAAATGAATGAATGAAATTAGAATTTAGTACATCTAATCACATTATTGATGTTAATGAATAAATCAGAAATGCACTGGCAAGTGAGCAATATCTCCGCATTTCAGAAGAAAAGACAAGACCGAATACAAAAGTGGTTGAGACGGAGAAAAGGCCAATATTTTTTTTAAATGGTCTCAAGTAGTCTCAAGTGTGTGTGTGTGTGTGTGTGTGTGTGTGTTCAGTGTGTGTGTGTGTGTGTGTCACAGTGTGTGTGTGTGTGTGTGTGTGAAGATGTGTGTGTGTGTGTGTGTGTGTCTGTGTGAATGCCACAAAGAGATGTGTGCACATACAAGTGTGTGATGTGTGTGTGTGTGTGTGAGCATAAGAAAAAAAACATGTGTTTGTGTGTGTGTAAAATTAACAAATTTGTTATTTGTATTAGAATTTGTGAAGTATTTGATTAAAATAAGCAAAATTTATTATTTTCTACATAAGCAATTTATATAAATGAATGAATGAATGAATGAATTAATTAATGACATAATGAATGAATGAATGGATGAATGAATGGATGAAATAATGAATGAAATAATGTATGGATGAATGGATGAATGAATTAATTAATGAATGGATGAATGAATGAAATAATAAATGAATGAATGAATGAAGGAAAGAAAGAATGGATGGATGAATTAATGTATGAATGAATTAAATAATGAATGGATGAATGGATGAATGAATGAATGGATGAATGAATGAATTAATGAATTAAATAATGAATGGATGAATGAATTAATGAATTAATGAATGAATGAATGTGTGTGTGTGTGAATGTGAATGTGTGTATGTGATAATGTGAATGTGTGTGTGTGTGTGTGTGTGTGTGTGTGTGTGTGTGTTACAGTTTACAATAAATGTCACGTCACACAGCTACAGGATGTGTGTGTGTGGACAGTGTGTGTGTGTGTGTGTGTGTTATGTGTGTGTGTGTGATCAACAACTGTGTGTGTGTGTGTGTGTGTGTGTGTGTGTGTGTGTGTGTGTGTGTGTGTGTGTGTGTGTGTGTGTGTGTGTGTGTGTGTGTGTGTGTGTGTGTGTGTGTGTGTGTGTGTGTGTGTGTGTGTGTGTGTGTGTGTGTGTGTGTGTGTGTGTGTGTGTAGTGTCATTAAAGCACACCAGCTGACTCGACATGCAGATGAATCTAAGTATGTGCGTGTCAGTGTGTGTTTCTGCAGTTGTAAGTGTTTGTGTGTCTGTCCATTACAGCAGATTTGTGTTCTCATCACAAACACTGTTCGCTGCTCGTTGACATTATGGAATCTGATTCTCTACAAGCAGATGCAGCCGAGCTTGTTTACAGAACACAGACACAACATCTAATGAGCAATCAGACGATAATTAGCAAACAAAAGTAAAGCGATCAGGAGTGAGGTGTGTGAATACTAATCAGACAGGAGTGAGACCGC
>CM050419.1:14613805-14621305 GCA_027564155.1 Gymnocypris eckloni scoliostomus
CAAATACACAGTCGTTTTAATAAATCCTCTCAAACCAATCAAAAACAACCTCTTCATTCAACCTAAGACAGGAAACAAATCAAATAAAGGACAAAAAGGAACTCAAACACGAGACACAGTGGTTCTTGGCCTCCACATCGTGCATTAAAATCGTTTAAAGCAGGGGTTTTCAACCTGTGGGACGCGCACCTCACAGGGGTGCGTGAGCATCAATTAATTCAGACATTCCCTTGACGATTTATGAATACAAGCAAGCAAATCTTCAGTCATCCACTAGGGGGCAATCTGACTCCCGCCGTTAGTCGACAGTTAGAGTCGGCTGGAGTATCAGTCACGCTTTTTGAAAGTGTAAGATGATTTACGGTTAGTCGTGTCAGAAATCCAACTACGGATTGGCATGTTGTTATTTCAGACACAGACATCACATTGAATCAGGTAAACTGGTTATATTTTTATGTTTCAGTATAATTACGATACCAGCAGGGGTGGTTCGAAACCATTTTTAGGTGGGTTTCAGCCCCCCAAAACTATATTAACAATCAGGCCAGGGCTGCTTCCTCAAGAAAGTTTTTCATTCTCACGTGTTTTGTCTTGTCAGTTTAAACATAAAAGTAATTTTAAGCCATTTAATCCCAAGACATGTCAATGCGGTACTCACGCGCTGTGATAGAGTATTTCTATGTGCACACCTGAAGCGCCCGAACAGACAGCCTTCTCAGACAGGACCAATGTCTTGAGCCGAGAGTATCCTCGTAAACACAGTCGGCTGTTGTATGTGACCGTAACAGTAAAATAAAAATCAAACGTACATCAATGTAACGGATCCATGCATTTCTTATGTAAATTATGTTAATCAAAAAGAGCAAAAGAAAAATTATTTGCTGTTTTAATAGCTTTAATGGATATTTGTGTTTATGTTAATGTTAAGAAAGTAATTCGGTGTGAATGTGTGAATGTAATAATGGGGGGGTGGGGGTGTGTGAGTGAAATTAAACAAGCTTGGGGGGGGGGGCGCATGTCCCAAAAGGTTGAAAATATTTTGCATTATCCCTTACAAAGATTATATTATATTATATTTAAAATCTAAATAGTGCAGAACTTTTTAAGCAATAGTTCACCCAACATTCACCGACAATTCTGTTCAAAATGACCAAAATATAGTTTTTTTCAGAAGAAACTAAGTCAAACGCAAGTCAAAGTTGAATGTTTGGGTGAGCTGTCCCTTTAAGAGTTTGTAATGAACGGTTTGTGTTTAGTGTTGTGTGGTTTGTGTTTATCAGTGTGAGGTTTCGGGGTTAATGATAACGAGGTTCTGGTTCAACAGCAGTCAGGATTAAACTGGCCGATCACAAACATTTATCGAGGTCAATGCGCTCTCACAAACACACACACACACACACACACACACACACACACACACACACACACACACACACACACACACACACACACACACACACACACACACACACACACACACACACACACACACACACACACACACACACACACACACACACACACACACACACACACAGGCCGGGTGAGCCGCTGTGGCCTTGTGCTGGTGTTGTGTGGTTGCTGTGTGTGTTCTAGCGCGGTGCTGGAGTGTGTGAAGCGGTAGGACGCTGCATTAGTGTGATGTTAATGAGAGTGTGAGCACTGAAATAGCTCTTCCTCTCGTACCGCTGTGAGATCATCAGCATTAATGCAGCGACGGCTGAGAGGACAGGTGCTCGGGTCACGGGCGTCACCGCAGACCTCCAGCCGCTTTAATAGATTCTGGTCAGCTGGAAAGTGACAGATTCGAGACAGAGTCAAAGAGAGAGGCAGAGTTAAAGAGATAGTTCACACACACATCATCATGGTGTTACAAACCTGCAGGACTTACTTTCTTCTGAGGAGCATAAAATAAAACAGTATGAAGAATATTGATATTTCTTTTGTCCATACAATGAATGTCAACAGGATTCAAAACCACACTGGTCCCAACACCAAGACATTTTTCAAATGTGTTACACAGAATAAAGAAAGTCTGTGTAATGAATAATGACAGAACGTTCACTTTAAGGCTCATGTATACTACAGTTCACTAAACTCTGCCAGAAAACACTGCCAAACGACTGATTTCACTGGCAAAGCAATCACAAGCATGAAGAAGAAAACATAAAACCATTAGCAAAAACACGATAAATAAATAAATTAACAATAATAATAACAATTATTATTTTAAATAAATAACATAAAACATAACACATGTAATATAATTAAAATTAAACAATAACATGCATACATAAATATATATACATACAAAATAATAATAATTCATAAAAATAAATGAATAAATGAAATGAAATAAATAACGTGTGCTTCAATGCACTGTGACGCAAGCATCCACTGATCAATCAGAGTTTCACACTAGATCGATTCAGTTGTGCTTTTTGGAAACCAAATGACTGTGTTATTCAGAGTGCATCAGCACCCTCAGAAAACATCGTTTATATTGTATTCAAAGTGCTTTAGTGTCTTTAAAGGGCCGGTCACACTCACAATGTGACAGTATGCAGGTACAAACTGACCCAGATCTAGTGAGCTGTCTAACAAGACATCATCTCAAGGCATCACACACAGCTCAAAAAGAGCGATATTCTTTAACCTGTAAGCCAGCACTCCCCATGTTGGGACTCACAGCTGAAAAAGACGTACCTAACTTAAAATGATAACCGTTGCTGACTTCAGTGTGCTACACACACAGTTGTGGAGTCTTTGCAAAGAAGATCCTTTGGGCTTTATTATCCTTCATCCAGAGTTGATAATGCTCAAAAGATAAAAAGTTATAGAGACAAAGTGTATTGAAAAACGTGTACCACACTGAATTAACAAAAACAATAAAAAATGTATATATATCATATAAAAATACATGAAGTAAATTGTTATTAACAACAAATTGAATATATATCCATTCCAGTGGACAGAAAAATCAAGAAAAACATATAAATATAAGTACGGTATGTATTATATATATATAATTGTATAACTTGTCTTATTTGTTAACATTAGTTAACGCATTACCCAACATGAACTAATAATGAGCAATATATTTTACAGCATTTATTAATCTTTGTTAATGCTACTTGATACAAATGTGACCCTCTCTGTAAAAACCAGGCTAAAGTCTACAAATCTACTTCTGAGATAATGAGCATCAAATTACAAGCATTCATTTCACTGTGATTTAAATCTTTGACGTGGCCTTACTCAGTCAATATTAAATATACCAAGAATATCATTTCACAGAATGTGCTTTACAGTATGTAGCATGATTTTATGCAGAAAAAAGCAAATGTCCAAAAAATGCCTTTAGCTGTGTTTTCACAGAGAGGGTCACAAATGCTCATATTAGGTCTCTAATGTTAACATGTACAACGCTTGATCTTACAACTCTATTAGTAGATGTTGAGAGTAACATTACTCAAATGTTAGTTCTTGTTGACTAATGTAATCAAACCTCATCATAAAGTCTTAGAATTCTAGTCTTAGAATATAATTTGTGCAAGTTGTTGGTTTTTATGTTTATTACAGCTTTAAATGATGAACATGCAGATGCCAAACTCTATTGGAATTACTCGTGAGAGTGGTTTTGTATTTGTGCACTACGTTGCTGTCTGTGTAGGGCACTCTAATATGGCAAGCCGTTTTCACTTTTATTCATTCTCCGGATGTGAATTCTTGATATCAAGAATGAACATTTTAACTAGTGAAAATTGGATTTATACTAGTAACTCTAGCTATGTTTGATATCAGCAATTCAATTTCAACTAGTAAAAACTATAATTATTGATATCTGTATTGTATTTTCACTAGTTAAATGTCACCATAGACTGCCATTCAAAATGAATTGTTAATATCAACAATTTAATTGTCACTAGTGACAATGTTCATTTCTGATATCTGAAAATGTATTTCGGATATCAACAACTTATCAAGAATAGGCACTTTTACTTGTAAGAATTGTATTTCTGATCTGTGAAATTGGAATTTCAACTAGTAATAAATTAATTATTGATATCAACACTTGATTTTGAATGGCAGCCTATGGTGACGTTTAACTAGTGAAAATACAATTACAGATATCAAACATTGCCATTGCTACTAGTATAAACCTAATTCCTGATATCAAGAATGAACTTTTTAACTAGTAAAATGAATTATTGATATCAAGAATTCATAACCTGAGAATGAATACAAGTCAAAAGTTGCCATATTTCTAAATCAGTCACATTCTGTGATGTTAGGATGCTCCCTAAGCAGGTGGCTGTCTATAGCAGCTCACTAGAGTCATAGTTGAGAAGTGAACCGAAGAGCTGCACATTAATCTGTGCATGCATGGAGTCATAATTATGGTGGCTTGTTTCTTACAGAAGCTTCAATGCTAAATGTCCAGAGAGACGTGAGATCATTCAGGCTTCTGATGTAAAATCAATAGATTTATTTGACCTTCTTTATTTATTTCTGACAGTCTGACAGAACGAAGAGCCATAATTCTGGATTGGTCATATTACACTCGGTTTAATTGTTCCCTGTCAGTTGCAAGTGCGGTATGTAAGTTTAGCCCGTTAAATAAGGTAGTTGTTCTTTGTGTTTGTCCGTTATTAAGTTAATTTTAGTGCTGGACTGAATCAAAGGGGGACAGAGGTCAATAACTTTGAGACAGTGAGACGTCGAATGGTAAGAGCATCGCTTTCTCTCCATTAGCATCTCACATGATGTTTATTCTGCAATCACAAGTCGACATTTCCTCCTGATCTAAGACATATTAGCGTGAGAGGAGAGTCCCTAAATCAGAAGAGGAACACTTTCCGTACTGAGCCGTTCCTCCTTCACCTCGCTAATGTCCTCTAATGGACTTTAATTCAGTTAAGCTTTAATTAGATCTCGGCTGAAGAGGAAAGCATTACGCTGCGCTGATGTTTCCTGTGCTGTAGAGAGTTTAGTTGTCCTGAAGAAGTGCTAATGCATCAGTGCAGCGTCTGAATGTGAAGCCTGGATCGAGGGTTCGCTTTCTAAAACACTTGTTAGAGACATTAAAGGATTGACACGTACTCGCACAGAACCTGCTTTTACCAAGTGTGACATGTTCCTGGAACAACATTGTTATTAACCATTCAGATTTGAAGAACCAGTTTATAGTTTGTGTGAAGTGTAGGCTTACAATCAGTGTTTGTTGCTTGTACATCAGTGTCTTTCATCCATCATGTCCTCTGATTTTAGGGATTACTCAAGGGTAAGGTTAGGTTTAAGTGTAGGGAAATGGTCAAGATTCATTTTTTGCATTAAATGTTGTTCCAGGGTCAATGATATATGTTGACACATCTAACCCAGCAAAATCAGGATGGTACTCAGCTTCAAGTCATTTCAAACCTGACCTTTTCTCCGTGGAACATAGAAGAAGATATTTTGAAGAATGTCTCCATGTTTGTTTTTAATTGGGCTTCAGTGTGTTTTGTTCCCAGCTTTCTTCAAAATATCTTCTGCACAAGACAAAAGACTCGCAGATTTAAATATACATGAATTAGATTTGTTTGGGTGAACTATACTTACAATTTCTGTTATAGATGTGGTGATTTGAATACACAATTATACCGAGTATAACCAGCAGGGAAATGTGTTCTCACTACAGTATGACACTACAGTGTATTAACTATTTCATTCATTATGTATCAATGCAATAATGAACAACGCTTTTGATTTAACACAATTTATTCTAAGTTAAAATAAAATTAAGTATAGGGTAATTTGACTTTATAAATATACTGCTGTTAATAGTTCATTTGTTTTTGTTCGTAGTGGATCAAATAATGTTAATATACATAACTGTGAAGGTAATAAAATGTAGAAATTGACCTGCATATTGTAAAAGTTCACTGTATATTGGTAGTTTATTATCCCTCATGCATTAACTAATTAATTGTAAAAATGTCACGAAGGTCATATTTTTTATTGTACTATTAAAAACTATTATTTTATAGTTTTATGATGAATGATCTACATTCATTACTTACACTACTGTTTTTTAAATAAATAAATGCTGCTTTAGTTAGCAAAGATGTATTAAATAAATCAAAATTGCCAGTAAAGACATTTATAATGATACAAAAGATTACGATTTCAAATAAATGCTGTTTTTACTTTCTATAACAATAAAATATATCACAGTTTTCACAAAAATATTGTGCAGCACGACTGTTTTCAACATTGATAATAATCAGAAATGTTTCTTGAGCAGTAAATCAGTATATTATTATGATTTCTGAAGATCATGTGACACTGAAGACTGGAGTAATGATGCTGAAAATACAGCTGCGCATCATATAAATACATTTTAATAGATATTCACATAGAATACAGCTATTTTATATTGTAATGATATTTCATTGTTTTTGCTGTATTTTAATGAATGCAACTTTGGTTAGCAAAACTTCTGAACTTCTGTGTGGTAGTGTATACAGCATTAGACACATCTGTCTGTGTGTCTGCTCTTTTCTCTTTCATGTCTCGTGGCATAAAAAACGGTCGTGTGTGTTTGTGTTTTGTTCTCTGAATCAGAGCGATTCGCACCTTCACCCGTCACACACCGGCATTTGTGCAGCTGCTCCGAGGGTGTAAGGTCACATCAGACCCCACGGCACACCTAAAAACACACAAACACCCCACAGAGAGATCGTCCGGGTTTGTCAGGACGCTGTGAGTTTGTGGGACGGGCCGCGTCCATCTCTGACCGTCTCAGGAGACGAGCAGCTTCACCTCCATCACTGACTGACACGCTTGAATCATTTATCCCAAACCTGCGACGGCTGCTCTGCATGTCACATCATGTTAGAGCTCACACTGAGCACTGCGGGCAAACTCACACACACACACACACACACACACACACACACACACACACACACACACACACACACACACACACACACACCGCTGATGTCTCTGAACGTCAGGTGGGACGCTTGTCCAAGAGATACAATTACCACATTGGCTAAGTGCTGTGGGTTGGTGGGGTGACCTTCCATCGAGTGTGTGTGTGTGTGTGTGTGTGTGTGTGTGTGTGTGTGTGTGTGTGTGTGTGTGTGTGTGTGTGTGTGTGTGTCCTTCATTGCTCTCCATTTGTGGTAAAATTGTTGTTTATGGCTTTGGTGTTTTATTGGTCAGATGTTGTGGTTGGCCGTTTCCCAGCACAGAGTGACCACTGATGATCACTTAACTACTCCATACTGACCGCCAGAGGAATAAATAACAAAGAACACAATGATTCAAGAAGAGCTGCACAATCATAACAATAAAACTTCATTTGCATGTTCTGAAGCCTCGTGACTCTGAAAGCCTCAAACTCTCTGAATGCGTCTCTCAGCACATCACTGATGAAACACAGCACAGATTCAGTGTGGCTCATGTGTGGGAGAAGCACTAGGAATTGCTGAAGTCCCAGATTTAACCAGC
>CM050419.1:14626305-14663805 GCA_027564155.1 Gymnocypris eckloni scoliostomus
AAACCTATGTACCAGTTTCTACGTTTACATGCTCTTTTCAAAACTGTTAAACTAAAGTTCAAAACTTTACATAATACAAGAATGAATAAGACACAAACCTGCATCATTTCTCCATTTCTTTTTGAAATACTTTCAAAAAAGTTAGATTTAGCTGAACTCTAAAGATGTTAGTCTTTCAGTTACTATACAATCTATACACAAGAAGATAAATGAATGTCACTGCAGTGAATTCTGTGTCATTCTTATTTTGTAAAGACATTTTATGAAGACAAACATTGTATAATTCTGTCAGTTACAGTTGTTACGGTTGTGTTTTATGAGAGACAAAGTGTGTTTGTTCAGGTGAAAACCTTTGTTAGTGTTATGAAAGAATGAGTAGACAAGTGTGACGTGTTTTTGGTAGTTTAAATAGTGACAAACTGACAAAAAATGTATAGCCTGAATGCAGTGTATGTCGCTTTATAGAAGCGTCTGCTAAATGCATAACTGTAAATGTTAAAGATTTTGAATGTAAAACCATCTGCTGTAAAAAGATTAAAGTCACTAAGCTGTGTGAAGAGTCCCGAGCACCTGAGTATTGAGAAAAGTGTCCTAGCGACTGTAATAAACGAATCTGGAGCCACACAGAGTTTGATGGCATCGATGCTGATTCCCGCAGACGCAGGTGAGCGCATGGCGTGCCGAGAGCCCCAGGCAGACATTAGCTGCTCATATTAATTGTCATGTTTGATTGCAGGTTATTAGTGCAAGCTGCATTGTTGTTGTTTGTAAACAGGCACGCAGGTAATGCACCAATGATCGTGGGGCTCGGCCCATCTGCTCCCCGCAGCACACGCACACACACACATGCACATTCCCTGTGCCGTGTTCTCTAATAGGTTTCCCCAGCTGTTTCTATTCCTGCCGCTCTCATGGGTCGTGCATTTGCCTCTTGGCTCCCACCCAAAGTCTCGTTCAGAGCACTGATAAACACGAGACCTCTCGTCCCACGGCGGACCTCGTGTCTCACACCGGATCAGGTGCTGCAGGTGGTGTGTTAGACGACGAGCCTGCCCTCGACCTGCTGCTCCTCTCCCTCCCTCCCTCCCGCCTCGTCTCAGAGGCCTTTCAGAGCCGATTGTTCATGGTTGTAATTACATGTGCATTAATTGATAAGGTGGAAAAGCAGCATTGATTTGGTGTCAGAGTCGCGGATCTGAAGTGCACAGCGACTGTAATGACCACTCAGTTCTGCACTGACAACTTTAGTTTCACAACACGTCCACTTCCAAGCAACAGACCACTCTCTCACACACTTACACACACATGCATTAGAGAATAGAAAAATCACAGAGCAAACTCTGCATGCACTCAAACACACACATATATGCACGTTTCCTATGGCATGACATGCTATACTGCATCCACAACTATTTTAAACAGAAATTCTGCTTATTATTTTATAAATATTATGACGCTTTTATGTTAATTGAGCGAATACATGCAAAACAAATTCATTTGTCACACTGCAGGATCTCAATTGAACTACTAAAGGCAGAAGCTTATTAAAAACGGTGGAAATTTACCAGACTTAAGATATACACATACATCATATAAAAATATTGATAAGGTTAAGGAACATGTTATGTAACTATCCGCATGCATGCAGAGTCTTTGTGTCTTTTTAAGAGAAGAGCTATAAAAAGATGCATAAAAGCAAAAGCATACAAGGTTGTGTTATAATATTAATTATATAGTAAATAAACACAGAGTGACTATATTCACAAAATAACATGACCTCAAATACCAGATTGGTTGTACATTATTTAATGGCTATTCAATAAAATATAGCATTATTTGATTAAAATATTGTTTTCTGTAGTTTTACCTGTAGATCCAGTGATGTCATATAAACTAAGTTTAATAATTGGTATCTGTGGGTGCTCTGCAGTGATTTACACAGTCATTTACATTTTGTATTTTATGTTTTTAGCATGACTGGAATACTTTTTTGACCAGTTAGCATCCAATAAATGATATATCCACTATATTAGTGTGTAATTGTGTCAAAACACACAACTGTTTATTGATATCTGTTTTTGTTCTAGTTTTTGGCCTAATAACATCTGGAAAAGGGACTACCAATGAAAACTAGCCATTGGGCTAATTTGGGTACATTTATATTCATGAATGTTGATTAATGTACACTGTTCTTTTTTGTGAAAAACAATTAATACAAAAATAACATGAACTGTAATATACATGATACTACAGGACTTTACTTCTGTGATTCGGTGCTGGGTAATGGACATACTCTTGTACAGGGGAATTGAAATGGTACTTTAAGAATAACACAGTTACTACGATGGTACAAAGACACGTGTGCCAAACATAAGGCAGTGTCACGGTATTGTTTGTTACTTTTTGTTAGTGAAGTATTTTGAAACTAGTAGCGCACTTACCGTAAGATGATTAAAAAATGTTTTTCATTTTTCAAAGTAGAACTCTTTTATTTGACGCCGTTTTTGTTAGTGATCTGCATTAGTGTTTTCTGATGTGCCTGAATCTATCTACATGAGCTGATGTGTCCTGTAGATGGCGCTGTACTCTACACTTCCACACATCCTCACTGCTCTCTCTCTCTCTCTCTCTCTCTCTCTCTCTCTCTCTCTCTCTCTCTCTCTCTCTCGCTCTCACGGTGGCTCTTTTGTTGTGCTCTGTTGTTCTCAGTTCTCATTCTATTTATGTTAATGCAACGAGTTCATGCCGTGTTGATATGTGGCTATGAGTGTAACTGTGTGTGTGTGTGTGTGTGTGTGTGTGTGTGTGTGTGTGTGTGTGTGTGTGTGTGTCAAGAGGGGGGTCAGCGCTTGTGTTTAGAGACAATTCCCATGACATTCTCTGGCTTTTGAGAGCCATGGAAAGTTTATTCCCAGCATCACCTAATCCTGCCAAGTTCCACAATCTCCTCTGACTCCTTACACACACACACACACACACACACACACACACACACACACTGACCTGGGCCGGAGAGACCCTTCACTGATGTATGTGTATGTGTTTCTGTCAGGATTGAAGAACTGCAACCAAAGAAAATAAATGATGTGAGCCTCAGTTTCAAGCAATCATAAAGTTCTGCCTGGCACATGCAAGAAATATTTAAGACCGTTTAGAGACATCTATCTGGTGTCGAAGGAAAAATTAATAACTCTAGAATTGATACAATTAATGACTGTAAATGTCAGAGTTCGCTGTACACTTCATGAATCTGTCAGATTATTATTATCATATGTATATTGTAAGGCTGGTTATTTCAGGTATCATTTTAGTAAGCACTGGTTTGCAGTGCTATTTACAGACACAAAACTCTGAAATAACCATAGATTGGAGTCATAGCCAACAACAACAACAATAATACAAATAATTAAAAAATAAAATAATAATTATAATTTGTCTTGTTATTAATATTAATCATTATTATATATATATTTGCTTATTTATTCACATCTCTTCATCTTCACACACACACACACACACACACACACACACACACACACACACACACACACACACACACACACACACACACACACACACACATAGACACACACACACACACACACACACACACACACACACACACACACACACACACACACACACACACACACACACACACACACACACACACACACACACACACACACACAGAGATAGTGCTCCAATTACCCAGAACATTTTCTCCTGAGTCTGGTAATGTATGACATTTTTAATAGTTCATAATTCGTTCATCCTTGTGTTGTTCTAAACCCATATGACTTTCTTTGATTAACATAGAACACAAATGGTGAATTTTTGGTCTTTCATCTGACAAACAAGCACCATAATATATCATAATGCTAATACATGCACAATATCCCATGTCATATGACGGCTATGTGTGGAATCAGGCCAAATTTTAATCAATGTTAAAATTTTAACCCTTTAAAATTGCACTATTTTTCTTCAATGGTGTCAAACGTCAATCATGACCGATTGTCACTTTCAAAACATTCATTAAATGTTTAAAAGGAAGGCAAGGATATTCCTCAAAATTCACGTTTTATTTTCCAAAATTGAGGAACATGTCAATTTTGCAATTCTTTCTCTCTTCACAGACACACAAACACAAAGCTGACTCACAGGACACAAACTGCTTCAAAAATCCCAGCTAGAGAAATGAGTGTCAGGGAATAATGTTGAACATGTGGCCTCCTGCATCCGTTCTGCCTGACCAATGACAGGTACCACAGCGAAGAGGACACAAGTGTGTGTGAGTTAAACTGAGTGTATTCACAGCAGGTAAACTTTAAACAGCTGTGCGATGGGGAGGTTTACTCTGAGCAAATGCCTGACTTCCTTCTCTTTTATCCTAACATAAATTGCTGATACAATCAACAGGAATCCAAACACACGGACAGGAAACGTCAGGTTGGTACCTTAACCCGCACAGCACTGAAACTGCATTTACTGTGTATACAGAGTCTCATTTTGCAAACAACGGAAGACTTAAAAATCTTATAGCACATACCAGCCTTTGGAGTGCAGGAATTATGCGAGGATGTTATTGATTGATTGCAGCTTTGTTTTAAACAGCATCGCTCCCTCCAGGCTCGTCAACGAGCTCGGAGACCTGCGTTTGAACACCCCCGTCTGCCGGTGGATCCTGGTCTTCCTGTCAGGCAGACTCCAGGTGGTGAGGAAGGGCAGCTGAATATCATTGACCCTCACTCTCACACAGGCGTCCCCCAGGGCTCTGTGCTGTGCCCGCTGCTGATCTTCCTCTATGCTCTCTTCTCATGGCTCCAGCTTTACTGTGAAGTTTGCTGAGCTCATGGGTTTGGTGGATCTGATCACAGACAATAATGGGAAGGTTTTTCTGGAGGAAACCAGTCTGACAGTCTCACTAAACAGGAATCTCTTAGAATGAATCAGTTGATACAGTAAGCAACTTCACAAAGCACAGAGACCATAGACCACACACGATATATATTTAGTCTCGTATAGACTTCTGACATAAGTCAAAATAATAATTCACACTGTAGCCCATTCTGGTCAATAACCACCCACTCAAAACAGAACTGACTGACATGTAAATAAATATAATTTAGTAATATTTGAATTACTGAAACATTACGTTGATCGTTTAGTTATAAAGATCCAATTACTGCATTATTATTATTATTATTAATGTTAATGTTATGTAACTACAACAGTATATATGCAATATAATAATAATACTAATTACACTTAGTACACTGTTTATATAATTAATCATAATATTCAATTCATAAATGCATAAAAAAATCAGGTAACATGTTACAATAGTTTGCAGTTTATTAATATAACAATACAAGTAATACAGAATAGAATATTATATTATAAATTCATAAATTATTACAAATATATTTCTGATAACACTTCAATATTGTTTATTTGTTCAATATAATTTAATGAATTAGCTATCATAAATGAACACTAAACAGTTGCTTTTTACATCATTTATTAATCTATGTTAAGTTGAATATATAAATATACCGTTCATTGTTAATTCAAGTTGGTTCATAATTTATGAACTACTGCTAATTTATAAAATCAGCAATGTTAGAAATGTATTAATATATGCAGAAATTACGATGTAATTAATAAATTATGTAAACATGATGTTAATCATGATAAATGTTAAATGTAGTGATGTCAATCGATTAAAACATTTAAACGCGTTAATCACAGTCATGGACTGTGATTATCATGATTAATCACAAATTAAAAATAATAGGATTTACACGTAAATGTGTTGAAATAAATTAATGCATGACAAACTAGTTTAAAGAAACATATCCTTTCACACCTCTGCCAGGTATGAGACATCCATTCAACCCCAGTATACATTTACCCCACTATTATCAAAAGTATTTCTAAATAAATACAACAAAGCATTTTCTTGCGACCTTACGTGAAGTATTGTTAAAAATGCATTATGAAGAAGAATTGGACCTGTTCTGCAGCTGCATTAGAGCTAACATTAGCATCATGTGTCATAAGACAATATTTAATGAGATTAATAGTACACTTTTACTCAGAACTCACTTCAAACCACCATCGAGTGTTTGTAATAACTTCCTCTTGCGATCACATGTGGAATTTGGTCGTTTACTGTTGTTAAAATATGCTATTTATATTGCTGCACAAATTATAATTTCAGATGTACACATTCGTCTCAAGAAAATCACATACAAACCATATTTTATCGTAATGGTGTGTTTATTATCTTGTATAATCTATAGTGGATGTTGTCGTGTTTATTTCTGCTGTGTGCAAGCCTTAACATGTATGCTCTGGCTGAAACTCCCGTTGTTTGTGTTACAACCGCCTCTCTGTTCTTAAGTTGCCAGGTATACACTCCAAGTATAATACACATTAGTGAAAGGATCTATTTGTATTTGTCTATATACACTTTGGGCGGCAGCGGTACATTAAAAGTTGCCCAAAAACCACTACGTACGGCTCTGTAATTTGTCCCGCGACTGTATTTTCAAAATAGCCCACGGCCACTTTTGCAGCGACCCTGGAAACACTGGTTTGCTGTACCCTCATCACACAATAATAGATGACCTTCCACGCTGCGATTACGGAAGAAGTTGGGGTCAAACCTTCTCACATGATTCATTTGCGTAAAAAAACATATTAACGCATAACTTTTTTTCGATTAATTGCATGTGTTAACGCGTTAATGTTGACACCCCTAGTTAAATGTTAAATAATTATGCCTAATGCATGAACTGATGTTACCGCCCTTACTGTTAATTGTTACTGCATTTATTTTCATTTCTATAAATGCCTTTGAGAATTTTTAACAATATACTGGTAACACCTTTAAAAGGTAAATGTGTACTAGAGTGGGCAGAAGGCTGAAGTGTGATTATGAACTATGATATCTCAGACTGTATAAAACACACACACAGGTTTTGTTCTGGTATCAAAGCTGTAGTAAAGCCACGAACCTGACAGCACTCGACAAATACAATGTGTTTAAAATAAACCGGCTTTAGAAATATTCACACAGACCGGAGGGTTTTCAAGGTGTTTTACCAAGGGAAACACACTTCAGATCCACCCCCACACACACACCTACTCACACACACACACGCACACACACACACCCAGGGGTTTTCAAAGGTGCTTCCTGTGTAGTGAGTCAGAGGGCTCCTGGTTCGCTCAAGTCTTCCTGAGGCGTACATTAAATTACTAACGGCCATTGCAAAACACAGATGCACACACAAACACACTAACACATCAACTGACACACCAGGCCGATCATGCCAGGTACGATTACATCACCTACTGCCCACAACCACAGCGGCCACAGAGAGCATCAGCCCCGCGGCTAACTGCTCTTATCTGCTCTGGCTGACCACACACACACACACACACACACACGCTAAACAAGTTTAACAGAATAAACCTTTAAAGTCTGACAAAACATCTTTAATGGTTTAATGCCAAAGTTTGTCGATCGGAGAGCTCTCTGGCAGCATTATGATGTCATGACAGTGGCCAACACACACATAACAATAAATGTCAAGAAGGAGTCACTGTTTGCAGGCCATGCGTCAGATAACTGACAAACTCTATTACTGCAAACACTGCTTCATGCTCAGCGGACGTCCCATCCAGTGCTATTTTAATATCACTGATATATAGTTTTGATTTTATCTTTCCATTTTAATTTCAATTTTAGTTATAATTGTAGTTTTTTTTGTAATGCATGATTATTTTCTGAATTGTGTATAGTCCTTTTAAAATGTAATTTGTATAAATTATTACTTATTTTATGTTAAATTAAATGAAAATTAGAAATGTTGCCTTTGCAAGCAGCTGAAATAAATAAATAGACAAACAAACAAATACATGTGAAACTATGGGTGACAAAAACATGACTATGAAAGTAGTTTTTGTGTTCTAGTTTGAGGCTCACTAGTGTTCAAAAGTGTTGTTTTCTATGTCTCTTCGGCTCACCAAGGCTGCATTTATCTACAAGAAATGTCATTACAAAAGGAAAATTGTGAAATATTATTATAATTTCAAAGAGCTGTTTTTAATGTGAATTTCTGTTAAAATGTAACTGATCAAAGATGCATTTTCAGGATCATTACTCCAGTCTTCAGAAATTATTCTAAAAATAAACATTTCTGATTATTATCAATGTTGAAAACAGTTGTTAATATCTTAATATCTTTGTGAAAACAGTTGTACATTTTATTTTGATTTTTTTTCATTAACAATGTAAACGCATTTAATTTATAATGGATCC
Organism: Gymnocypris eckloni scoliostomus; assembly: GCA_027564155.1. NCBI lineage: Eukaryota > Metazoa > Chordata > Actinopteri > Cypriniformes > Cyprinidae > Gymnocypris > Gymnocypris eckloni. The sequence continues at coordinate 14,634,641 of CM050419.1, forward strand.
TTGCTGATTAAAAGTGTTAAAATCAATCAATCATTAAATCAATCAATCATTAAATCAATAAATCAATCATTTAATCAATCAACCAATCAATCAATCAACCAACCAATTAACCAATCAATAAATCAATCATTCAATCATTCAATCAATCAATCAATCTACCAATCAACCAATCAACCAATAAATCAACCAATCAATATCATCTCCAAATTACCAAACAACAAAACACTGTCATTATAATTTTGAATGTTTAATGTTGTAACTCTCAATCAAGTAAGTATGAATTGTGCACCTCACTTACACACCTTGCTCTTTTAGAAACTCATGTTTGATTTTTCTTGGCCTCACACAGACAGTTTGTGACAGTAACAAAAGAAGCACAACTAAAAGTTTCAGACGAGACCTCGTCAGTTTAGTCCGTTATAAAGTCTTTGCCCATACTGTAACTTCTCCTCTCTCTCTCTGCATTTTCAGGGCTTTGCTAAAATGCATGACTTTCTTCAGAAACTCTGGCAAACTTAGTAAACTTCTGTTTGCGATGCTGATGTTTGTGTCTTGTTAGTGTTAGTTCTGATGGGAGCCGCTGCGTCTCATCCTTTGTGAGACGAAATGCAATGCTCAGCCGGGATTCTGAAGCGCAGTTCTGCGTCGCTGTTTATTTGATGTGACCTGGAGGCAGCTCTCGATGTGCAACCCAATTTAAGAGCACCGAGGATGGGCTTTCTGTGTGTAACTGGCCCCGCTGCCTGATCTAACGCTGTAAACGGCCCTCTCGACTGTCAGAAACACGGCTCCCGCATGCTCCGCTGAGCAAACTGCAATTCAGCACAACACACACACACATCTCGCTCTCTAGATGCATGTTTTCTCTTTGTTTTTCCTCGCTCATCAGACGACTCGCGTTCCCCTTCGCAGCGCCTAAGCAAACAAATCGTGCGCGTGTCTAACAGAAACCACTTGGGTCAAACGGACCGCAAAGCGTTGTTTGTGCTCGAGCGCGAAAGGCCTTCTACCCGTCGCCCCCCCACGGAGAGACTAACCGGAGACTGACGGCTAGGGCCGAGCGATGTGGCCAAAATATCATCATGATATGTTTTCTATATCATACGATATCGATATGTATCGTGATATTACATTAATGGTAATTCTGCATATTTGTTAGATCATGAGAATGAATGTAACTTGTTTGTTCGCAAGTAAACGCCATCGAGCAGCTTTTAGATTAAAATTGATTTAATTAATTACTAATTTTGTGTTTTATGATTTAATAAAAATGTATCATCAAAAATGGCGTTTAAAAAGAAATAATAAAACTAACAGTTTAATATTTTAAAATGTAATCACGTGAAAATATAACAATGAATCTATAACAAAGCTTGCAGTTTTATTTATTTACTTTAGTTATTTAAGCATTTTTCAAATAAAATTCTGCACAACATAACTGCACAACATATCTGTAGTATGCTTGGCATTCCTTGAAAACAATAATGATGTTATTGTTATGTATTTTCTATGCATAACAATAGTTCTATATATACATAATTTCTTCAATGTATACTGAACTTTTATAATGGAAGTTTGTGGTGATTTTCAATGTGTGTCTGACATTTGTGTAGTTTTTCCTCAAAGTAAATAGTATAAAGCTGCTGAAGTGAGACTCGGATCAGCTCTGGAGATGAAGTTCATGTGTTCATGTCTCAAACATTGACACAAACTGTGAGTGTTTGAGTTTGTGTAGTGGACAAAACTACATCACTCATTCACACAGAGAAAAGAACAATATGGAGACTAATAGACAGCAAAGGTCACATACATATATATATATATATACTCTAAAAGTAAATTATCTCCATAGGGAAATTTATTTTGTATTGGTTGTTAACTGATCGTGTTTGCTTTTCTTCAACACATCTGTTCCATTAATTGAACTTATTTTTTAAATATGTGTGTTTAATTCAGAATTCGTGATGAAAAACTACTTTACCCATCATTCTGTACAGAAATTCCACCAATCAGAGAGTCACCAAAAGATATATTTAGCCCGCCCACTCCCCCGCGAAACACAACGAACGATGCTCTCAAAATACGTACACATTTATATCTATGCAAGTTTTATGATGAACTTAAAATACAGTGTTTCTATAGATAATCTTTAAATTAATAGTTTTATATTTCTCCATTTTTAATTTGATGTGCAATGCTTCATGGGACTATAGTTCTTTCCCTCATTAAGGCCATTGAGTTTACAGTCTTGTACTTTTGTCAAAATGTAAGTACATTTTTGCTTCAAATCAAAGTTTTCGATGTTGTGATTTTCCTCTAGCTGGTTGGTTTGGTTGATGGCTTATAATGCTTTAAAACATTTTTCATATCCCCATGGGAAAAACAAACAATGTAAACATACTTTTATCTCAACTTGATATTGTTTATCGCTGAGCCGCTCACCTGCCTTTATGCACATGTCATATCTGAAGAGGATTTGGGGATGGCTTCATCGCTGAGGTTTAGTGTACAGTTTGATCTGCTCTTTGTCGGAGGTGAGTGAGTGTGTGCGTCTGTCTTCCTTCAGCACATTTTCATGCAAATACACCAGCCTGCGTTTCCAGACCCTAATAGCTCCTTACAAATGATGTGTCATTACAACGAGCTTTATTTAAACAAATTTAATACGTCTTTAATCAAGGAGGAGAATGTTCTCAAAGGTCACACACCAAATCAAGCGCGGGTTTGGCTTTCAGACTATTAGCTCAAGGGGGAGGAGAGAATTATTTCATGGACAAGTCATTCTCCTCCAACCTTTATTTACATTTTTATTCACTTATTAAATTTGATTTCATCACACACTGCAAAGACACACACACACACACACACACACACACACACACACACACACACACACACACACACACACACACACACTCACACTAACACGCACACGCACACGCACACGCACACGCACACGCACACGCACACACACACACACACACACACACACACACACACACACACACACACACACACACACACAGTCATGTGTAAGTCTATCAGCACAGAGAAGAAAGAGAGCAATTGTGAACCAATTGACATGAAAAAGAGAAATAAGTCTACACACGAAACAAACACAAACCACACACACTAAACACACTCAAACATAACGTACACAGATCTCCATGATAAAACATTTTACAATAAAACATATTTTTACATGCGTTACACACACATATGAAATAGACAAACAACTCTACTTGCTCTAAAATAAACAAAATATACGTTTCAAAGTAAAACAAAAGGTTTATTAGGGTTAATTAAAAAACTATGACATTTTTTCTTGTTTTACAGGCTTTTATGTAATTCACAGTAATTTGTAATTAGTGTACTAGAAATGTCTGACAAAAAATAATTTCTACAACATTTTATTGTAATTGTAGTATGACTGTGATACTAGTGTAGTTTTTTAAATATATATGTTCTGTTTGCTTTTAAACTTTAATTAAAGCATTTTTTAGCAATGTGATTGATATTTTTATTTTGTATGTCCATATATATTTGATTTGTTTTTATTTAACTTTACTTTTAGTTATTTTAGTATTTCAGTACATCAACGAAAACCAAATTTAAATGTTGCCTTAGCAACTAGATAACTTAAGTATGTATTGTTTTATGATTATTCCAGTTTACTTTAATGAAACTGTTTTAAATGGTTTAATTTTAGTTAACTGTAATAATGCTGGTGCACTTGAACACATAAAAAATGAATTATGCACTTTATAAACAGCCAAATTCACTAAACACTCCAGTTGTCCAGGTATGATTTGTGGGACATATATTGCTTTCTCCTGTAAATGTGCTTGTGTGTATTGTGTGGGGTGAATTCTGAACCTGTTCTGTAATATAAGTCCATCTGTAATTTAAACATGAATGCTCACAGCCATGAATCCTCCATATCTAATATTCCAGAGACTTTCACATTAATGTCACGGATTTTAAATTAGCACATAACATCTCATGGAGCCCGTCTGCATGGATTTACTAAAACTGAGGGCACCGTGTCAAAACATCAGCTCATTTTCTGAGAGTCTGAGAAAGACTATGATAGAAAAGATGAAATTATAGAGTTAAAATGCAGTGACCCGTTCGGGAAAATCTCCAGCAGTCCTTCAAAATAGACCATCTGCAAACAGTTGTTGATGACACACATGCTGTAATTATCCTTTACGCTGTGCAGAAAATTAAACATCGTATTACTGCACTTCTAAAGGAATATTCAGGGTTTATTACAAGTTGAACTCAATGATGGATTAATTACCACAGAAAATGTCTTTTACTTCTCTTAATTTCTATGTGTTTACAACAGTATAAATTGTATTAATGCACATATGTTAACTTTTACATGCACAATGATTGTTATTTGAATCATAAAGTGCCACATGCAGATCTACATGGTTAGTGGTTCATCTCTGAGTGTTAAAGCGACACAGAACGCGATAACTTACAGTCAGATTGTGATACTTCTTTACTTTACTACAATCGTGTTTTTAATTATTAGATAAAACTTTGCACACATAAGATTAATAAGTGATTATCACACTATAGTATCATGATTTTAACTTTACATTTATGCATCTGACAGATGCATTTATCCAAAATCACATTGGATTTTCACACATTTTAAACATTCATGCATTCCCTGGGAATCGAACCCATGACCTGTCGTTGCAAGCGCCATGATCTAACGTTTGAGCTGCTTATAACATGATCAAGCATTTGCATTCTTTCTAACAGTGTGTATTTTAATGTTTATCCATCTTCCATTATAAAGTAAGTACACTACTATTTTGACAAAGTGAAGGACAAAAGGAAATTATTTTCAGTTGTAAATAGTATAAAGAACATATATTGATGCACTGATAATTGTTCTGTTATGATCGTATCACAGATAAGACAGTGTAAATACAGAACGATGCCGGACTGATGTGTGTGTGTGTGTGTGTGTGTGTGTGTTGGCTATTGTTATCTTTTCTTAACCCTTGCTTTGCTAATGTGTGTTCTTGGGCTGGCATTTACTCAGAATGAATTGCTCGCTTAGACACACACAAGTAAATAAAAGTCAGCAGGGGCTGATAGTATGAAAAATGGATTTTCATTACTGTTTCATTGATTGTGGTAAATAAGGGGCCTGCGGCCCGCACAACACTAATAATTTAATCTAAGGTGACACCGACCAAAACGCATGTGGACCAAAATCATCCCTGAATATTAAACGAGGGCCTGAAGACAAGCGGCATCAGCGCATTTAAATGCATGCAGATTGCCGTCTAACCTATTTAAAAACAGAAATTAAACACTGTTGTCATAAATCACATTTGCGGCCGCGGATACGCCTGGTTATGCGAGCGTTTACCGGAAACCGGAAAGGTTGAAGTATCCGGTGCATTAAATTGCACGAGGATAATTAACACTTTTCTTCTGGCTATTTATAAGAAATTGAAAATGGAGTCGGTTGTACTGTGACAACAAGGTAATTGTGATGCAAAATAAATGCTTGTGCACCGGTCTCAGAAGAGAGACGCTATATATTCTGCTCTTGTTCCAGTGCGTGTCTGGCCTTCTGATTCCACATATCTAATGATATTTTAGCCCTGCGTTTAAGCAGACACAAGCGACTAATGGCGTCTGTAACACAGTGACACGAGGAGAAAGACTTCATGTGCGAACTCACCTTGTCTATGGGCTGTGACAAGGAAAGTGTCAAGCGCACACCCGCTCTGATAGAATCAAACAGAAACACTTGCCCTGCGGCAGGTCTGAGCCCTGGAGCCCAAGCGCTTTAACAGGGTGCGCAGACTGTCACCAATTAGTAGCTGTTAGTGGAGCCGGCGAGGGCGTCCTAATTTGACAGCTCTATCTCAGAGGTGCTGACCTGTGTCACCGCCTTGAGCTCTCGCCCGCGATCCACACATCTGCTGAGTGTGAACGCAGACTCACCTGCTTAGAGACGAGTGCTCTGGCACTTCAGCAGTCGTGAACCTCTGTGCTAACAAACGGACTCCAAACTCACAGGAAGAGTTCAGCTAGAACAGATCCAAACATGCTGCCCAGAGGAACAAAGAGGAGCGTTTGAGGAATGTTCAGAGAGTTCACTGCAGTGCTGTTTTAGTATCATTGACATATTAGTATAGTTTTGTAAATATTTTAATTAGATTTTAATATACATTTTATTTATTTATTTATTTTGGATTGAATGACAGACAGAATGATGGATGGATGGATGGAATGACAGATATAATGATGGATGGATGGATGGATGGATGGATGGAATCAATGACAGACAGAATGATGGATGGATGGAATGATTGACAGATGGATGGATGGATGGATGGATGGAATGACAGATGGAACAATGGATGGATGATGGATGGATGGAATGACAGACATAATGATGGATGGATGGAATGATGATGGATGGATGGATGATGGATGATGGAATGACAGATGGATGGATGGATGGATAAATGGATGGATGGACAATGGATGGATGGATGGATGGATGGATGGATGGATGGATGGATGGATGGATGGATGGATGGATGGATGGACGACATGATGGATGGAATGACGGACGATGGATGGATGATGGATGGAAATGACAGAATGACAGGATGGATGGATGGATGGATGGAAAGATTGAAGAATGATCAGATGGATGGATGGATGGATGGATGGATGGATGGATGGATGATGGAACGATGGATGAATGAATGGAATGGAATGACATACAGAATGATGGATGGATGGAATGGATGGACGGAGAAAGATGAAGATGGAACAATGGAATGATGGATGGATGGAGATGGATGGATGGAAGGAATGACAGACAGAATGATGGATGGATGGAATGATAGATGGAATGATGGATAGATGAGTGGAATGACAGACATAATGATAGATGGGTGGAATGACAGACAAAATTATGTATGGATGGAATGACAGATGGAATGATGGATGGATGGATGGATGGATGACAGATGGAACGATGGATGGATGGATGGAATGACAGACAGAATGATGGATGGATGGAATGACAGACGGAACGATGGATAGATGGGTGGATGGAATGACAGACAGAATGATGGATGGATGGAATGACAGACAGAATGATGGAATGAATGACAGACAGAATGGATGGGTGGATGGAATTACAGAATACATGATGGATGGATGGATGGATGAAATGATAGATGGAATGATGATCACTATGATCTGGGGCTGTTTGCATAAAAGGTTTAGACTAGTTTTGCAATTATTATTTTAAATTTTTTTATGGTCATATTAAAACCAAAACACAGTTCGTTAGTCTGAGTTGAATCTAAAAGATACGACTGATTACCCCTTGACTGACTACTTTTGTTACATTTAAAAGAGCTTCACTGAATATTTCAATTTTGCCCTTTTGTGTTTCACCAAAGACAAAAAGACAAATAAGAGTCTACCGTTGAGCTCCCGAACTGCTCACATCCAGCACTTCAGCACCAAGATCACCACAGACCACCTGCGTATGTGATGAGACTGTCAGCATCATCATCAGAAACCACCAGAGAACAGAGAAACACATGAACGAGCTGCTGACCTGAACAAATGAAGGAATGTGTACTTGAGCGTCATCCTAACGAAGTGTCAAATGGCCATGCTAACTGTAACGCTTATAGCAACGCTAACGTTCCTCTCCGCATCGCGGCTTCTGCGTCATTGACCTTTCCACAGTTTACCCACAGTTCCTCACGGCTCGTGCTGAATCATTACAATTACAGAGCTTCATTAGCGTGGGTCCGTCTGTCCGTCCAGCTACACATACTAATGTTTGCTCCGGTTTGCGTCTGACTGGGTTTCAGAAGAGCTTCTGCCGTAATCCAAACCCTCTAATGAGGAGCAAATCCAGTCACACTCATCAGTGGTAATCCAGCACACACACACACACACACACACACACACACACACACACACACACACACAGCTCCTAGATCACCTCCTCATGAGTGCTGATGGATTACCACTCAATGCTTGGCATTTTAGGATTTTTCACATTAACTTTTCTTCTGTTTTGTCTTTCTTTAGATTTTTTGACATTCTATTCAATGGTTTATAAGCGCTTGAGTTCCCTTTGAATCAATAATTTGATTGTCAGGCTGGGAAGCATTGGTTATAATATAATACAACCGTGAACCTAAAAACTATATAGAACCTAAAGTGTCCAGTTTAGGAATTTCTCGCAATTTAAAGCAAGTTGCACATTTTTTAAAGAAAATACCAAAATGCACTTACACTACCTTTGAAAAAAAAAGACAAATAACAATAAAAATAAAAATAATAAAAATAAAAATTTGACTGACATCATTATGATGCGTTTGGGAAACAAAATGTTGAACTCCTCTTCCATTGATTCAATAAGGTCCTTATGGATTAAATCAAGTCTAAAACTAAAATGCATGAGACTGAAGAGGTCAGATGTTGTAAAACATTGTTTCATGTTGATGTGAATCCTCTCGGCTCCACATAGTCTCAGCATGGCATCAAAACTTAGAGTTTAAACACTTTCATTTAATTCAAATAAAAACATTTTTACTAAAGAAAGTGAGGAAAATAAGTATAGTATTTTGGTAGAAACTAGCATGATATGGAAATTTGTCACTGCCATGCAATACAAATAAAACTGTAATAGCACGATATAAACTTAAAAATGTGAGACATAAGCACAGACTTGCAAGACATATACTCAGAATTACATGATAAAATCACAATTTATTCCAAGAAAAAAAAAACAGATTTATGAGATATAAACTAAAAACACAGTTTTTTTAATTGTGAAATATAAAGTAGTGCTGGGCGGTATGACCAAACATTTATATCAAGGTATTTTTCAAAAGTATACCGGTTTCATTGTGTATTGCGATATTTATTTTTTCATGCATGATGGGGTGTTAACCACTTTTTGTTCTCCTTTACTGATAAGTCTGCTGCGGTGTGGTCAGCTGAATGTGAAAGAGAGGCGACACTGCGCCGGGAGAGTCAGATCTCACGCTCGCGTGGCAGCACTGGAGACATCTTCCAGCTGAACCATAGCTAAGGCTTATCCAAAAAAAGTCGCTAGGTTTGTCAGTTTGTATGTTCTATGGAGAACACAAGTGGCTAAAAGGGTCTGAAAGTTGCTATATATAGTGCTAAAGTCGCGCTTGTGTGTGTGAGACGCGGGAGCTGATGGCAGCGGGCGGTGGATATTGTGGATGAGTTTTTCCGTGTCATAACTAGCTTCTACTAGCTCTACAGCTTCAGAACTGTCATGCTTAGTAACACATACAGCTAAGTCCTCGCCACAATGCACTAGTGAAAAGAGACCCATCTCTAACAGTGTTGTGTTCCAAACGTTATTTCAACGACACCGGTATTGCTGTATTTAAAAAATTCATATCATGAGAAAAATAAACACCTTATATTATTAGCCCAGCACTAATATAAAGTCATAATTATCTTCTTCTTTTTGATTACATGGTGAAAACGAGCTTCCGTAGCATGGAGAAGAAATGGCACGTCATAAATATTTTCAAATACAAACTTCACTGTTATGCAAAATGAAAAATAATACTTAAAATCATTATTCAGGACAATTAGCAAAGACAAACACTTCCTGTCTGAGCAAACAGAGCCGCCTCTGGCTGTGCTGTAATTACTCCTATTAGCACATGAAGTTCATATCCACATTCCCCTGATGATGTTCAGTCTAAATATGAACTCGAGGCCTAATAAACGGAGGGCATTTTCCCCGGATGTGTTTCAAATCTATTATGTAAGAAGAAAAGCATGTGGACTAAAAGCAATCATTAAAAACACAGTTCTTCCTCATTCAACTGATTCACAATACACTCAAAAGTGAATCAAGGGAATGCACCACTTTTGATGTTTTCAACTATAAACATATTTGCATCATTTTAAAAGTAACTGATGGTGTGAATTCAAAGAGCAATACAAATACACTTGACTTGACTTCCAAAAAAGTCATCTGTTCTTGTAACATGAGTTACTTTAACTGATTACATTATTAACAGTCTCCATATATCAGAGATGTGTGTGTGTGTGTGTGTGTGTGTGTGTGTGTGTGTGTGTGTGTGTGTGTGTGTGTGTGTGTGTGTGTGTGTGTGTGAGTGTGTGTGTGTGTGTGTGTGTGTGTGTGTGTGTGTGTGTGTGTGTGTGTGTGTGTGCGTGTGTGTGTGTGCGTGTGTGTGAGTGTGTGTGTGTGTGTGTGTGTGTGTGTGTGTGTGTGTGTGTGCGTGTGTGCGTGTGTGTGTGTGTGTGTGTGTCAGAACAGGAAACATCACGTCTGATGTGTTAATATGAGCAGGGGTGTGTGTTTAAAGCACATTACTGCTCCTTCAGGATGTTTTAGGCCGTTTACGGGCGAACGGTGGGTGGTCGGAGGAGAAGTGCCCCTATTCTCAACCCATCTGGTGCTGTTTGACCTGTGACCTGTTTTATGTAATTGCTGCGCCCGAGAGTGTGCGATGTTTTGAAACAAAGGTTATAAATAGGGGTGAACGGCACGACAAGAGTCGTTTACATCAGAGTAACGGCACGCATCAGGACACACACCTGCAGTTTAGCTAGTCTAAATAATCATGAATTTGAAATATTCAAATGTACATCTCATTTAATTATGAACTTGATGAACAGTCCCTCTGAACATGTTGAAACCTGGTAATTTGTCCCACCATTCACCCCAAAATTGATCTCTCTGTCTTCATTTACTCACCCTGATGTTATTCCAGACCTGTACGACTTTACTTTGAAGATACTTTGAAGTAAATTAACACTGGAGCCCATTGACTTTCACTTTTATTCATCAAGGATGCATTATATTGATCGATATTAACAGTAAAGATATTCGTAATGAAAATAACGAAATAAAGTCTAGGATCAGAACTTTTTTTTAAGCAAGTAATAGTTTTATTAATCAAGGATGCATTAAACTGATGAAAAGCGGCAGCAAAGACATGTATAATGGTACAAAATATTTATATTTAAAAATAAATGCTGTTCTTTTGAACTATCTGTGAATCCTGAAAAATAAAACGTGTCACGGTTTACACAAAATATTCAGTCTTCAACGATGATAATAATCAGAAATATTTCTTGAGCAGCAAATAAGGATATTATAATGATTTCTGCCACTGAAAACTGAGTAATGATGCTGAAATTTCAGATTTGATCACAGCGATTAATTACAGTTGAACATATATTCACATAGAAAACACTTATTTAAAATTGTAATAATATTTCATAATTTTACTGCATTTTTTATTAAATAAATGCAGCCTTGGTGAGCAGAAGAGCTCTTACCAGCCCCAAACTCTGGTTCAGTAGTGAATATATACAGTATGTTTTCCAGTGTTGGTTAGCTGAGGTATATGCTGTTGTATCAGTACGTGTTTATTGTAGCTCATGAGCTTTAACAGTTCTTCATAAAGGTTGACTCTGTGTTTGTGATGGTATTCATCTGTAATACTGAGAGCATCCAGACCAGCGGTGTCTGCTGTTACCGATATCCAGAAGATCTCATCCGCAGGAAAGGTCAGCCGGCGCTGGGCTGCATGTGCTCAGTCTGTAATCGAGGACGGTGTAAGTGCTGATCTTATCCTCATCATACATATGTGAAAGCACTGAGAGCATCAAATGGACATGTTCTGCACATTTATCTCGCTCAGCTCGTTTTTCAATGAGTCTATAGAGCTAGTTGTCATTTAGCAGACACTTTATCATCGATCAGAACACTTACTACAGGACTAGAGAAGAAGAAACTGAACACTATATGTCGAATGCGGTAGCAACAGTTCAACAGGTGCATCTAATGCACTGTACGCCACTCTAAAAATAGATACATGTAAATGAATGTCTGCATACTGCGTGCTATTGTTAGTAAAATATTAGCATGTAACAGTACAAAGCAACAAACATTTAAGACAGTGCTTTTCCACATTCGTGTCACCACATTATTTTGAGATTTATTTATAAGTCTCTTCTGCTCAACAAAGCTACATTTATTTGATCCAAAATGCAGTAATATCGGTAATATATATATATAAACAATTTAAAATGACTGTTTTCTATGTAAATAAATGTTAAACTGTAATTTATTTATATGATGCAGCGCTGTATTTTCAGCATCATTTCTCCAGTCTTCAGTGTCACATGATCTTCAGAAATCATTATAATATACTGATTTACTGCTCAAGAAACATTTCTGATTATTAATAATGTTGAAAACACCTGTGCTGCCCAATATTTTTGTGGAAACCGTGATGCATTATTTTGTTATTTAATTTTTTAAGTTCAAAAGAACAGAATTGATTTTAAATATAAATATTCTGTAATATTACTGTACAAATGCCTCGACTGTCACTTTTGATCAATTTAATGCATTCTTGCTGAATAAAACAATACAATTTGTGAATAATAGTGCCTAGTAATTTTCTTAGAAATAACCAGCCAATGGTTATTTTGCTTTTTTATATAAATATACAAATGTTAAAATGTTGTTTCTACCAATAACTTACATATGGCAGCCCAACAGAAAAATGAGAATAGAACTAGTTGTAATTTCTGCTCCACTAGCATCACCAATCATAATTGCATTCATGATAATGACTGTTTACAAACAAGTTTTCCGACTGCCATTGGACAAGAACAAACAGACAGTCCCGCCTCCAAATGTATGTGATTGGTTGAGTCATACATTGACATGTCACCTTGCAGGGCACCACACTACAGTTCAGATGACTGATGTGAGAAAGTATTTAGCACACACAAAGTGACACACTCTATACTGGTTTAGGTTAACCCTGATGGTTAGAGATGCTGATGTTTTAGCCTGACGTGTCTCTGTATACTCTTATTGTTTATTAATCATGGCTGGCCTCATTAGCAGTAGCCGAGGCATGTGTTGGCTCTGAAATGCCACCCATAATGCAGGGCCACTGTGAAATGTTTTATTACAGGCTAATCAAAAACAAGTTCCCTGAAGGAGTAGTGAATCCGGGGAGATTAGTTATCTAAAGCCCTCGCCGTGTTTCCGGCCCGTATCACCTCCAGATCTATAATGAAACATAACAAGGTTTCTGTATCGCTCGGTGTGTTTGAGAAGGTAACATTTATCAAAAGACCCTCATTTATCATTTATCAAAAGCACTCGCTAAAGGTCAATAACTGTCACGCATTTTACATCTTCGAGAGAAAAGCGAAATAATAAAAAAGCTCGCTGATATTGATCCAAGGTGTTTCGGAAGCTTCCTCTGAAGTAATGGAGAGAAATGACAATGAACTGAAATTAAAAGCATGATTTCTCCGAGTCTTCTGATTGGTCGGTCTCTGTGCTGCACTTCATTTGCATTTCCTCTCCATCACATTTACATATGTGTTTTAGCCCGGCATAGAATCTCTCACCAAAATGATGTGCTTTGTATAATGCACTGCAATGACCAGAACTCATTCACATCAGCAACCTGTCAAACTAGAAACACACTGAAGGCCATCTGTAGTTCATAGATATTATCTTTAGTTCAGATATTCTCCTTTATTTGTTCAACATCACTTCATATGACACCGGTAAATACATCATTATCTACAGGTTCCTGTGAGTAAACCTTTAAGCAGGTGATGAGCTTTTTGTCCATTTAATTGTCAATAGTGGACAGGTAATTACTACTACTACACAAAATAATAAGGATAAAAAACATCCAAACGTTTGCTTTGATTCAGAAACGATGCATTAAACTGATCAAAAGTTACAGCAAAGACATTTAGAATGTTACAAAAATTTCAATTTGAAATAAATACTATTCTTTTGAACTTATTTTATTCATCTGTGCATCCTGAAAAATAAAATGCATCACGGTTTCCACAAAAATATCATTCAGCACAGGTGTTTTCAACATTGATCATAATCAGAAATGTTTCTTGAGCAGTAAATCAGTATATTATTATGATTTCTGACGATAATGTGACACATAGAAAACAGCTGTTTTAATTTTAATAATATTTTACTATTTTATCAAATAAATCATCAAATAAATGCAGCTTTGATTAGCAGAAGAGACTTTTTCAGAAACATTATTATAAAATGTGAAAGATTGAGTAACAGCACATAAAATCAAGGAACAAAGCAACACATTGCATAACTTATATCTTGAAAAATAGATTTATGGTGTTTTAATCAGGCATTTTCTGCATTCATTCAATACTTTGATTGTTGAGTGTGTGTGTGTGTGGGGGGTGTTTGGCTTCAATTTAAACACCCAGACTGCAATTACAAATTAGTTTTATGGTGTTCCTACAAAGCTCAAAGTCAGTTCACAACTGCACCGCTCCTGCACTGAACGTCTTTTCTGAGACCTGTTTTATATCACCAGTATTTATGATTTCCCATGGTTTCCTCACTATTAATCACCATTAGATGCTCTGCTAACCCTAACCTAACCCTAACCCTAACCCTAACCCTAACCCTAACCCTAAATGCAGCTTTGATTAGCAAAAGAGACTTTTTTCAGAAACATTATTCTAAAATGTGAAAGATTGAGTAACAGCACATAAAATCAAGGAACAAAGCAACACATTTCATAACTTATATCTTGAAAAATTTGATTTATGGTGTTTTAATCAGGCATTTTCTGCATTCATTCAATACTTTGATTGTTGAGTGTGTGTGTGTGTGTGTGTGTGGGGGGTGTTTGGCTTCAATTTAAACACCCAGACTGCAATTACAAATTAGTTTTATGGTGTTCCTACAAAGCTCAAAGTCAGTTCACAACTGCACCGCTCCTGCACTGAACGTCTTTTCTGAGACCTGTTTTATATCCGCAGTATTTATGACGTCCCGTGGTTTCCTCACTATTAATCACCATTAGCAGGTTACTCATTCAGACTCAGATGTGCTCTAGTAACACAGCCTGACCTCTGCTGAGGGTTATCAAAACCGTGAGGATCGAGCCAAGTTCTCTCGCACGATCCATGTGCTTTGATTTGTGTAATAAAAGTAAAGGTGGTCTCCATATGAACCCGTGCATTTATTTATTTATTTATCTCCAGCTCTTTCTGGCACTGGGCTCTTTAAACGAGCATCTCCATCTCTTTGAGGCAGTCCAGACCATCAGTGTTTAGAGGACGGGGAAGAAGCGTGTCCCTTTGGGGAAACTCTTCAGCAGCTTCAGGTGACTGCACACGCAGCACACCTCACGTTCCCATCCCCACAGAGCCTCCTCATTATACCTCACTGACGCTCATCAACAACCAGCTCTGACGAGACTCGCACATCTACATAATGCTGCAGTGACTCTCATTAATAACATCAGCATTATACTCACAATCATGCATAACAGATGATCAGTTCATAGAACATTTCAGAAGTTATGATTTTCATATATCATCATGTCTGAAATTACATCAACTACAGATCAACTATGTAACGTTTGTTCATAACTTAATGAAAGGGATTGGTCTGCATAGACTTCAGATGTCCTTAGCTAAAAATAGAAATAAAACCAATAAAAAAAACAGTTTGGTTTATATTTGTATATTTATGACCTCCAAATCTAGATATGGCAAGTTTTATTATTTACATTAACAAACATTAGAATCAGATAATAATACATAACTGATAATCAGTTAATAGAACGTTTCAGAACCTCACAGATTCACATATTTTCACATAATTATGCATTAACTAATGTTATGATTTTCATATACATATATTAGGTATTATATGATGTTTGTTATTAACTTAATGAAACTATTATTGGTCTGTATAGACTTGTGTCAGATGTTTTATCTAAAATTGTTTGATTTGATTCATATTTACATATTTATGCAATACAATAACCTCCAAAAATAAACAATATGGCAACAGGTTTTATTAATAACATTGGCATTATAATCTGACAATAATTCATAAGAGATGATCAGTAAATATAACATTTCAGAATGTCATACATTCATATATATAATTACAGTTATGATTTTGATCATTTACTTTGATCTTTTACTTTCCTTTTCTATACAAGAAGCAGAAACCTGCGTTACAGTGAGGAGCTTACACTGGAAGATAAATGCATAAATATTCAAATACTTTGTATGATGTACAATGCGTGCGCTAACATGAGGATGACGCATGTGTTAACATGATTCGTTTAGTATTTCGGCCACAAAACACATAGTAAACTACATGTGTGTTTACATGATTTTAGCCTTAAATTTGCTTACTAACCATTTCTGAGTGAAGTAATAATGCATTTTATAACTTCACAGCCGTGACAATGTAATGCCATAAATCTCAGCTGTAAAAATGGTGATTTCAAACAGCTTAACAGCACAAATAATATATATGAAATTGTAAGCTTGATATTTCTGCTTTAAAATCCCCCAAAAATCAGCTCCAATGACTTCCACTATAATCTGTAACATTTTGCTATTTTAAAAAAAACAAGGGATTAATTGAAATTATTTTTGCTGCTTTTACAACTGCTGCTGATTGAGCGTAACTTGTGCTGAACCCAGAATATTGCTTAAAAACCCTCTCTCTCACACACACACACACACACACACACACACACACACACACACACTCAGGCAGATCATTTCTCAGGACCTTTACATCAACCTAAACGAGAGCTGAAAGCTGCAGAAGTGTCCTAACAGCATGTGTGTGTGTGTGTGTGTGTATGAGTGTGTCTGTGTGTGTAATGTTGAGTGGGTTGGTTTAAACAGCTCTGAGAAATGATTGGAGTGATGTGACATTTGCGTTGTTTCCAGGGTAAAGAAAACAAGTCAAAGGTTTAACCTTCACTTCCGCTAAATATCCCCACATCAGCCTGAACTAATTTGAGTTTAACTTGTAAAAACTGTCCACTGGCCTGACATGGAAAAAGACTCAATACAGCACAAATGAGTTCCAGATGACCCACTGAACACACACACACACAGAAAGTCTTTCCACATGCCTTCATCCTTTGTTCTGTAAAGTCTGTGCAGCAGGCGCTCCTCTCTGTGAATGACTCCTGCAGTCGTGAGATGTGTGTCAGATTTCAGAAACATCAAACCAAACTGAGGGACTTCATCTGGCACATATTGCTATTTGACTGCTTTCTCTGTGAGATCCTAATAAAGGTGGAACTACAGGATAAAACACAATTTCTACGCATGTATTCCTGATTTTCAGTTATCTAGGGCCTTACGAAATCGATTTGATTTTTACCAAATACCGTTTTTTTTCCTTTAAATTTTTCTGGAATCCATTTTTTATTTAAATATTTAATTAAAGCTTGTCTAATGAATTGACATCATGAAACGTTTACAAGTTAACAGAATTGTATTCAAAGTAAAAAACAATAAAAAAACAATTGGGGGGCCTGTAAAATATGGCACTTTTTTAACCATATTCAGTGTTTTCTGTTTTAATTTTCATGGATTTCATTTTAAAGGTTTAATTAAATAATCAAATTTAATAATTAATAATCCAAATTAAATGTTTAGTTCTCTCAAATTTTTTTTTTTTTAAATTCATTATTATTATTATTATTATTATTATTATTATCATAATTTTTATTTTATTATTTTATCTTATTTATATATTTATTTTCTGGTAATAAAATGATGGCATAAAACATTAATTTATCCAAATCCTTTTTTGGCAAAAAAAGAGGTTTACTGTTAAAAGAAACAAAAGACAATTTGTGATTTTGGAAACACTTTATTTTAAGGTCTCTTAACTAGTTGCTTATTAGCATGCATACTGAAAATTAGCTATTTATTAGTATTAATTAAGCATATTAATGCCTTATTCTACATGACCTTATTCTACATCCCTTATTCTACAACGTAACAACTACCTTACTAACTGTTAATAAGCTGCAAATTAGGAATTTATTGTGGGAAAAGTCGTAGTAAATGGTGAATAAGTGTTCTCTATTCTAAAGTGTTACCGTGATTTTTTTTATTAACAGTAGTAGTAATAGTATTACGACCATGCACATTAACACACATAAGATGAACATTAAATAGTCTTTAGGGGGTTTAATATTCACATGCATTAGTCCATATTGCCATCTGATTTAAGTGCACTGACCTACTTTTGATCTGTTCATTAAAAAATGTGTCAAATTCTGTGACATTCTGCATTATACAGTCAGTTTCAGTATCATAGAAATCATAGGGCCCTAGATCTATCTTAAAGCTGCTCATTAATTCCAGCATCTCTAGTGCTATATGTAGTGACACCTCTACTAAAGTTCTGAAGTTCAGCATGTTACTCGATGCATTGATGAGATGCATGGTTTTACCTGCTGAATGATAAAACAGGTGCGTTTGTGCAGAACAAACAGCTCATCTTTTCTTCCGAACAAGTCACAGTGGAGTATAAAGAGCAGCGTTTAGCACAGAGAGCTGAAAGTGCGTCTTTGCTCAGGGTTTGACGGCGTTGGGCCAACGACCCCCCCGCCCTCCTGCTCGAGCTCCTGTTAGGATGGAAACCAGTCTGATACTTCAGACGAGCCTGAGGGACAGAAACAGCCAGAGGAATCCAGCATAAGACCCCCAACACACACAATCAGGAGAGCCGTGTTCCCCTTCTAGCCTTCCGCAGTCAGACGTTCAAAGCTTCATCATTAAAACTGTGCCCTGGGACAAGAGCTGATCCACCCCCAAACACCCACCACCACCGCGACACACACACACACACACACACACACACACACACACACACACACACACACACACACACACACACACACACACACACACACACACTGCGCTTCCATCCTTCACCTCTGTCTCTCTTTCACTGTCACACACACACACACACATTCTGTTTCCCAACACAGCCTTCATCATAGTAGAACCACAGCCAATGACTGCACTGATCTCACACAGAACTACAGAGGGAATGATAGAAAAAAGACAAATAAAACAACAGATTCAATTCAATTCAAGATTATTTGTATAGCGCTTTTTACGATACAATCGTTGCAAAGCAGCTTTACAGGAAACTAAGTTTCTACAATAGATTTTTATATTGCAGAAACTTAATATATTTAACTTATGGCAAAATGTGGTTAATTCTGTATACTGTCTGAGGTTTGGATCATCTCTTCTCAGGTGTTCGGTCATCTCGGATCGTTTAAGGGTTGGATCCAGACTGAAGCTTGTGTAATTCCTAGTTACCACGGGATGTTAATCCAGAAATCCAGAAACAGAGAAACTAATAGAGACATAATTAGCATAGCTTTTGTTCCATCCAAGCAAAAAGTATTTGTTCAACCCAAGCTAAATCATAATGAAGTGAAGTGAAATGAAAGTGACTTAAAGCAAAATATGGTGACCCATACTCGGAATTCGTGCTCTGCGTTTACCCATCCAAGTGCACACACACACACAGCAGTGAACACACACACACCGTGAACCCAACCCAACTTGAACACACACCCGGAGCAGTGGGCAGCCATTTATGCTGCGGTGCCCGTGGAGCAGTTGGGGGTTCGGTGCCTTGCTCAAGGGCACCTCGTCGTGGTATCGAGGGTGGAGAGAGAGCGCTTTACATTCACTCCCCAACCTACAATCCCTGCCGGACCGAAGCTAGAACTCGCAATCTATCGATTATGAGTCAGACTCTCTACCATAAGGCCACAACTTCCTTCGTGTGCGTTTGATCAGGATATAACTGCAATACAAGATTATGAGATGCATTATATGAATGCTTGGCTAAAGAGTCTTTAATCTAGATTTAAACAGAGAGAGTGTGTCTGAACCACGAACGTTATCAGGAAGGCTATTCCAGAGTTTGGGAGCCAAATATGAAAAAGTTCTACCTCCTTTAGTGGACTTTGCTATCCTAGGTACTACCAAGAGTCCAGAGTTTTGGACCTTAGGGAGTGGGTTGGATTATAGCGTGATAGAAGATAGTTAGGTACGCAGGAGCTAAATCATTTAGGGCCTTATAGGCAAGTAATAATATTTTGTATTTGTATTTTGTATTTCCAGCTCAATGACTCTCGACGCATGTGGCAGGGACTGAAGACCATCTGTTCCTCTGGAAATAACTCCCCGCAGAGGTGAGAGCAGATCCGTTGCTGGCCGAAGAGCTAAACACCTTCTACGGCCGCTTTGAATGTAATGGCGGTGGCGCGATTCTGCCGAGCAGCGCGTCAGAAAGCAGCAGACAGAGCAGCGATGATTATGCTATCACCTTGTCAGAGGTCGATGTTCGGAGGGAACTAAAGAGAGTGAACATCAGGAAAGCAGCAGGACCTGATGGGATTACTGGCCACGTCCTGAGGTCCTGTGCTGATCAGCTTGCTGGTTTGTTTACTTCCATCTTTAATGAGTCCCTCGCTACCTCTGTTGTTCCCTCCTCCTTTAAAAAATCTGTCATAATCCCTGTGCCTAAGAACAGTAAACCCTCTTGCCTGAATGACTATCGTCCAGTTGCCCTCACATCGACAGTCATGAAGGTTTTTGAGAGACTTTTAAAGAAACACATTTGCTCCTCCATCCCTGCTACTCTGGACCCTCTTCAGTTTGCCTATCGGCCAAATAGGTCTACTGATGATGCCATCTCCCAGGTACTGCACTCCTCCCTCACTCACATCGACAGCAAAAATGGCAACTATGTCAGGCTGCTATTCATTGACTATAGCTCAGCTTTCAACACTATAGTCCCCACCAAGCTAGCTGTCAAACTCTCAGACCTCGGCCTAAACACTTCACTCTGTGACTGGATTCAAGATTTCCTCACCGCCAGACCACAAGTGGTGAAAGTCGGCCAGTTCACCTCCAACTCCATCACCCTGAACATAGGTGCCTCACAGGGCTGTGTCCTGAGCCCCCTGCTCTACTCTCTCTACACACACGACTGCGTGTCCTCTCACAGCTCCACCTCTATTGTCAAATTTGGATGATACTGTGGTTCTGGGCCTCATTAACGATGACGAGGCTGCATACTTGGATGAGGTGGAGAGACTCACATCATGGTGCCAGGACAACTGTCTCTCTCTGAACGTGAGCAAAACTAAAGAGCTGATCGTGGACTTCAGGAAGAGACAGCAGCGGCCCTACACCCCTCTTATGATCAGTGGGACCCCTGTGGAGAGGGTGAGCAGCTTCAAGTACCTCGGTGTAAACATCTCCGAGGACCTAACTTGGACTACACACATTCAGACTCAGGTTAAGAAAGCCAGGCAAAGACTGTACCATCTGCGACAGCTGAGGAAATTCAGGGTCTCACCAGCTATCCTGAAAACTTTCTACTCAGGGGCCATAGAAAGTGTATTGACTCAGTGCATCTCAGTGTGGTATGGTAATTCCTCAAACCAGGACTGTAAAGCTCTGCAGAGAGTCGTGCGCTTAGCTGAGCGCATCTCAGGGTCGGCTCTCCCCTCTCTGCAGGACATCTACTTCAAACGCTGCAAAAGCAGAGCTGTAAAAATCCTCAAACACTCGAATCACCCTGGTAACCATCTTTTCTGTTTACTGCCATCTGGCAAGCGCTTCAAGAGCATGATGGCAAAAACTGAGAGACTGAGGAGGAGCTTCTTCCCTCAGGCCATCAGGCTCCAAAACACAAACCCAGTCTCATAATCACTTACAAGATTGTTACTGAAAAACATCCATACTCTCATCACCCGTATTTTTGTATACATACCCTGAACAACCCGTCTGCACATCCCTCCTATTCATATCACTATTTATTAAGTCCCAGTACACTGTTTTTTGCACATCCTATTGTTTTTTGCACATCCTATTGTTTTGCACATCTTATTGTTTTGCACATCCTATTGTTTTGCACATCCTATTGTTTTTTGCACATCCTATTGTTTTGCACATCTTATTGTTTTGCACTTTTTATATTGCACATTTTACTCTTATTTCTCTTTTTTTACTATATATATGCTCTTGTGTTGTGTTACTTTTATATAATTCTTATTTTGTATTATTTTGCACTGTCCACTGAGCGGACCTGATTTGATTACATTTCACTTCTGGTTATACCCTGTATAATTTATTATGTGACAAATAAAGAAACCTTGAACCTTATAACTGATACGGAACTTAATAGGTAGCCAGTGCAGAGACTGTAAAATTGGAGTAATATGATCATATTTTCTTGACCGGGTAAGGACTCTAGCCACAGCATTTTGTACTATCTGTAGCTTGTTTATTGAAGATGCAGGACAACCACCTAGCAGTGCATTACAATAGTCCAGTCTAGAGGTCATGAATGCATGAACTAACTTTTCTG
Organism: Gymnocypris eckloni scoliostomus; assembly: GCA_027564155.1. Taxonomy (NCBI): domain Eukaryota; kingdom Metazoa; phylum Chordata; class Actinopteri; order Cypriniformes; family Cyprinidae; genus Gymnocypris; species Gymnocypris eckloni. The sequence goes on from CM050419.1 coordinate 14,656,962, forward strand.
CATCAGAAACACTTAACATGTTCCGTAGCTTGGCAATGTTTCTAAGATGGAAGAATGCTGTTTTGTAACATGGGAAATATGATTTTCAAAAGATAAGTTGCTTTCTAATATAACACCCAGATTGTTGACTGTAGAGGAAGGAACATTACATCCGTCTAGATGCAAATTGTATCCAAGAAATTCTGTGTACTGTTTTTTGGTCCAATAAGTAATATATATATATTTTCTGAATTTAATAGGAGAAAATTACTGGTCATCCAATCTTTTATATTTTTAACACACTCTGTTAGCTTAGATAGTTTAGAAGTTTCATCTGGTTTTGTTGAGATATATAGTTGAGTGTCATCAGCATAACAATGGAAACTAATCCCGTATTTTCTAATAATATTACCAAGGGGCAACATATATAATGAAAATAATAGAGGACCTAGGACAGATCCTTGTGGTACTCCATACTTTACTGGTGATAATTGAGATGACTCCCGTTTAAATAAACAAAGTGGTAGCGATCGGACAGGTAGGATCTAAACCATCTTAGAGCCTGCCCTTGAATACCTGTATAGTTTTGTAATCGATCTATCAGTATGTCATGATCTATAGTGTCGAACGCAGCACTAAGATCAAGTAAAACTAGCAACGAGATGCAGCCTTTGTCTGACGCAAGAAGCAAGTCATTTGTAATTTTAACAAGTGCAGTTTCTGTGCTATGATGGGGCCTGAAACCTGATTGAAATTCTTCATAGATATCATTTTTAGTAAGAAGGAGCACAATTGAGCAGACACATTTTTTTCTAAAATATTTGACATAAACGGAAGATTTGAAATGAGTCTGTAATTTGCCAGTTCACAAGGATCTAATTTTGGTTTCTTAATAAGAGGCTTAATAACTGCCAGCTTAAATGGTTTTGGGACGTGACCTAAAGATAACGAGGAGTTAATAATATTGAGAAGCGGTTCTTCTGCTACAGGTAACAACTCTTTCAATAGTTTAGTGGGTACAGGATCTAATAAACATGTTGTTGGTTTAGATGCAGTGATAAGTTTATTTAGCTCATCCTGTCCTATAGTTGTAAAGCACTGCAGTTTTTCTTTGGGTGCGATGAATGATGCTGAAGTACTAGACGCTGTAGAATCTACATTTGTTATTGTATTTCTGATATTATCTATTTTATCAGTAAAGAAATTCATAAAGTCATTACTATTAAACTGTGAGGGAATATTTAGATCGGGTGACATCTGTTTATTTGTTAATCTAGCCACTGTGCTAAATAGAAACCTTGGATTGTTTTGGTGATTATCTATGAGTTTGCGGATATACTGGTTCTTGCAGTTTTTAGAGCCTGTCTATAGCTGGACATACAGTTTTTTCCACGCAATTTAAAGACCTAAGTTAGTTAGTTTTTCTCCATTTGCGCTCAAAAACGCAGTTTCTTTCTTGAGAGAATGGGTATAACTGTTGTACCATGGCGCAGCACATTTTTCTCTAACCTTTTTAATTTGATGGGGCAACAGTTTCTAACGTATTGGAAGAAGATAGTTCCCGTGTTGCTAGTAATTGTGTCTAGTTCATCTGTATTTATGGGCACACAGAGCAGCTGAGATAAATCAGGCAGGTTATTTGTGAATCTGTCTTTAGTGGCTGGAACAGTAGTTCTGCCTGGGCGATAACGCGGAGCCATATAGTTAATATCAGTAATATGCAGCATGCATGATACAAGGAAATGGTCAGTAACATCATCACTTTGAGGTACGATATCTATATCAGTTAGATCAATTCCATGCGATATAATTAAATCTAGCGTATGATTAAAATGATGCGTGACGTTTTGCTTGACACCAAAAGAGTTAATGAGTTAAGATGATAAAACAGAAAGTTAGAACAACAGATAAACAAATAACAGACAGACAGACAGACAGATAGACAGACATATGGATGGATGGATGGATGGATGGATGGATGGATGGATGGATGGATAGATAGATAGATAGATAGATAGATAGATAGATAGATAGATAGATAGATAGATAGATAGATAGATAGACAGAATGTTAGATCAACAGATCGTTACAATTACAACAGTTAGATAGAATGGTAAATACATTATTTGAATGTTTGAAAGACAAGTAAAGAAAGTGGACAGAAAGACAGAAAGTTAAAACAATGGATAAAACATTATAATGTTAAACAGACTGATACAATAGGTAAAAAGACAGAAATCGTACATAATATACGAGTTGTCAATTCGTATGAATTTGAATGAATTATCTACACCTAAACTCGCCCCTAAACCTACCGTCACTTGGGTTTAGAGAAATCATACTGAATCCTACAAGTGAGGTCGTATGAATTAGCCACTTTGTAAAATATGTACGAATTGCTGTGAGATAGCGTTGGGATAAAAAACAATGGATACATATATTGATGGATAATAAGACAGAACTTCAGATCATGTTTGACAGAACATTAGAACGACATAAAACAGAAGGACAGACAGAATATTTGAATGATAAACAGAATATTAGGACAATATATAGAATGATAGATATTAGAATGTTAGATCGATGGATATAATGATGAAACAATAGATAGAATGATACAGAATGAAATTATGAATAATGATAGATAAAACAGAATGATAGACAGAAAGTCATAATGATAGAATGGTTGATCGACAAATAAAACTAGACAATGATAGAAAGAAAGACATAATATGATATAGAATGATGAAGAGAATGATAAATAGATAGATTGAATAGAAATATTGCACAAACGTTCTAAAACACATTTAGTTTAGTTTTCACAGAAGATAGAAAGTCCTTCATTTGATGTTTTGAATAAAGTGAGGGCGAGCCAACGAGTGAACTGTTCATTTAACACCAGATTCAGCCAAAGTGTGTGTGTGTGTGTGTGTCTGTGTGTGTGTGTGTCCGTGTGATTGATGAGGACTCAATGAGAGAGCAGGTACAGATGAGCGGAGATAAGGAGATAAATGAGATCCACGAGGTGAAGTCGTCCCCAGACAGAATCGAAGAAGCACTAACCCCCGACATTCACACTCACACTCACAGAGACACACACACAGACACTCACACACACACACACACACACACACACACACACACACACACACACACACACACACACACACACACACACACACACACACACACACACACACACACACAAACAGACACACACACACACACACACAAACACACACATACACAGACACACACAGAAAGACACAATCACACACACACAGACATATACAAACAGACATATACAAACACTCACACACACACACACACACACACACACACACAAACACACACATACAGACACAGACAGACACAGACACAGACACACACACACACACACACACACACACACACACACACACACACACAGAGAGCGGATCAGGGTGAGTTCATTACACATGTTCATTACACCTGTTCCGTCTGTTTCTGTAGGCTTGTTCCCTGCAGCTCTGAGTTTGTCTCACATTCTCGTGAAGCTGTGAGCAGCATTAGCACATTATGCATCTCACCTGAGAGCGGCTCCATTATTACCTCAGCCATGAACACACACTCATCACGCGATCAGCACACTTCAGATGAAGCTGGGAGAAATGGAACAGAAGTAGATTGTGATGCAGGTGATGAGATGGTTGGTTTCTCATTACTGTGAGCGGCTGAACCCGCTGCGCTCATATGAGCTGCAGATAAGGACTGTCATTACGCCACTCTTTGTCAACACGTTACTAATATTGGCACATGTTAAAATGGCTCCGGGACAATAAATGATGTTTTTGTGGGAAGCGAGAATTGAAGAAATGCTTGATTGTGATTGTTATCCAGCGGCGAGTAAAGCAGCTTTAGTCCTCCGGCCCAAATAACGCAGATTACAAACTAGTCCATTACTGCTTATTTATGGGTTTGTTTCAGATTGACTTTGTCTTCTGGCAAAACTGATTATATGTGGAAGAACTGGATTTCAGAACTTGATTTAGAAAGTAAAAACTTAACAAATATGACATTTTAAATGGGAGCTGGAAGTTATGTGTGGCTGTAAAATAAATATAGAAGTTTTCATCAGTATTTTAAAATAACATATTTGTTTCCATCCATTTAACAGGACATTTCCAGTCAATTTTAGAGTTTTCAGAATTTTAACTTGTGCAGTGAAGTTCAGTGCACACTGACACAAACTAAACACGAGTTTGGACTGTCATTAGTTTTAGATTTCAGTTCAGATATCACATCGCTGCCAGTCTTATCACACACAGCTTGTTCTTCCACTTTCTCTGTGTACAGAAGTGCATTTCATCCTGTCTATATACACACACACACACACACACACACACACACACACACACACACACACACACACACACACACACACACACACACACACACACACACACACACACACACAGACACACACACACACACACACACACACACACACACACACACACACACACACACACACACACACACACACACACACACACACACACACACACACACACACACACACACACACACACACACACACACACACACACACACACACACACACACACACACACACACACACACACACACACACACACACACACACACACACACACACACACACACACACACACACACACACACACACAGACAGACACAGACACACACACACACACACACACACACACACACACACACACACACGTTCTCGTTCGCAGGAGTGTTTACAGCTGCTGTTGGTGACTGAAGTGATCTGAGGGCAGCAGAAACAGAAGACCGTCAGTCTGTCATGATTGAATCAGCCTCTTCCAGCAGTAATGCATCTGTTACTCCTCTCAGGTCCGATTCTTTACTGTAAATATCACTCGTCTGCAGCAGTCTGCAGTTTAATCTGTAACTGAGCAGAGATTTGTGCTTCTGTAAAACTCCTTTAAGACACAACACTGTGAGCCTCACACACTTTCACCACACTATTAACTACACAAGTCTGATTCTTCAGTGTGTCTGAGGTTTGTGGGTCCTTTTTATTTTATAAACATTGTTGTTTTAACTGTAACATTTTGTAAAAACGCTAATGGGTTACTATTAATGGGTTAACAGTAAGTTCCGACTATATACAGGGGAACATTTTAAAATATATAGTTTTTAGACGTACATGTGTTTACAGTTCGTGTGTGTGTGTGTGTGTGTGTGTGTGTGAAATACTCCAATAATATTTTGTTTTATTTACAATTTCTTAAAAAAGACAATGCTAAAAATCATTTTAAATTGTAATAATGTCACAGCATAAGTGCTTCTATTGTATGTTTGTATTATACATTTTATATTATTATTAGTAGTAATACAATTTAATAATTGAATAAATACTTTAAAAAAAATAAACAGAAAATAATACTTCAGCTTTACCAAATTCAGTTTTTCATTACATGAATAAATTACATTTTTATATTTTAATATAAAATGGTAGTAGTTATGTGTAATAATAGTCGCAATAATATTTCACAATATTAGCTTTTATTGTTAATAAAATAACTCAAAAACTAAAATTCCAAATTGTTAAACGCTGTATGCTGCAGTGCTTTTACAACAGCTTATAAAGCAAAGCAATGTTACTATTACAAATACATCAGTGTTCAATAATACATCAATACAATTAATAAACAATTCTTCTTCCAAGTAGCTGTAATTGTTTGCTGCTATGAATCAATTTGGTGCAATAATGCAGAATTCAATCATGGCTCGTCCAATCAGAACTATTAGTTTGATATCAGTAATTCTGATTTTACTGTTTTTATAAAGATGAAATCTTGCTGTTCAGAGCAGCAGCTAACACTGTAAGACAGGAAGCCTGACTCTCTCTCTCTCTCTCTCTCTCTCTCTCTCTCTCTCTCTCTCTCTCTCTCTCTCTCTCTCTCTCTCTCTCTCTCTCTCTCTCTCTCTCTCTCTCTCTCTCTCTCTCTCTCTCTCTCTCTCTCTCTCTCTCTCTATCCCGTGTGTCGTTCTGAATTTGATCAATGAACTCAATTACCGTGTGTTTCTAGGGACCCTGAGTGGGCTTTCCTCCGTGATGCATAGCGAACGCCACACCTGATGTGGCTCCCAAAATCTCCTCAATAAATAAGACACACACACACACACACACACCTCACAGTCTCTCCTTCTCTCTCTGCTAGGCTGGCCACTAATACATGAGCTCAGTTCATGCATTATTAATGAAGAGAGCTTGGCGAGTGGCAGAGACAAATAGGGAACAGAATTCACTGACTGGCTCTGAAACGCTCTTTTTAGCCATGCTTGAGTTTCCTCTCAGTCCATCCTGACACGGGAACATTTCTTATTACACTCTTTCCACTCTATAGGCCTCCTCTCTCTCTCTCTCTCTCTCTCTCTCTTCTCTCTCTTCATGTAAGGATTTGAAGAAGCACTCCACCTCCAAATCACTCATGGAAAAAGTGCTTTCTGGAGAGACCTGCCGAGGAGTACGTCCATGTATGTGTGTGTGTGTGTGTGTGTGTGTGTGTGTGTGTGTGTGTGTGGGAAAAGAGCCGTTTCCCTGAGGCTTTAGAAGAATATCGGATTCAATCTGTTCAGCTTTATCAGAGGCACAGAGCTTTAGGTTTCTATCTCCATCCATTCTAGTCTCTTTAAAGTTCAGCTGGGCATTTATACTGACAAACTCTAAAGAAAACGTTCTTATTAGTGATTAAACATCACTATTTTTTCTGCTCACACTCGAGAGTTACCTCATTAACTGACCAGATTCACAGGTATTACCTGCTTGATGATAAAACTGGTGAAAAAAGACCATCAAAGCAACACCACTGAA
>CM050419.1:14668805-14683805 GCA_027564155.1 Gymnocypris eckloni scoliostomus
GAGCATCTTTTTAGGCTGGCCTCAGCCAGTGTTTGAGATCGCCGTGCCCCCCCCCCAAGCCGTGGAAACCACCTTTCACCCCACTAGCAACGGCCCTGATTAGATTACTAACTTTTAAGTCTAGTCTTAACCTTTTATGCAACCGCCCCATATTACTCACTGATCCGATCTTATCACAGCAGTTAAGATTACAGTATGTGCATAACGGTTATCATATGACTCCACAAGACCTGAAATAAAGACTAAAACTTGTAAATATTTTTGTTAATTTAAATAAAGCTAAACTAGATTAGATACAAATTTTTGCTAAATTAGATGTAAAACAAACTTGAAAAAATTACAAATTAGAAGTGCTGCCTCTGCAACTAACTGAAATAGTAGAAATTACTGAATTGAAAATATGGGGGGACTATAAATTATATATATATATATAAAAAAAAACACAAAATGTCTAAAACTGAAAATATTTAAATAAAAACGAATTAAAAAGAAAAAATACTATTTTTAAATAAACTAAAATTACTAACTAACTTTGACCCAAATGGACTAAATTGAGTTTCCTACACATGTACTCTGGCCACAAACACACAGAAACACAAAAGGAGGAAGAAGAAGTCGACTTCAGATCATCTCTGTCTCGTAGGGTGTACAGGGCTTCATAAGCTTTTAAACAGACTTCAGATACAACAGAAAAGCATCGAAAGCAAGATATAAAGGGAATTAGATTCAGTCAGTTGTGAAGTTTTGAGCTGTGCTTGAGTTGATTCTAGATTTGCTCAGTTTAGCGGCGTAGAACCAGCTCTAAACCTGCGCTGATGTGTGTGTGTGTGTGTGTGTGTGTCTTTGTCTCCAGCCGTCCATCCAGACCGGATCAATAGACTCTGTGAGCGTGGGACAGTGTGTCACTGGTCTGGAGTCAGTGCCGCCCGCTCGCCGCCCTCCATCACTGTCTGTCAGCGGAGCAGAATGAGCTGTCTGAGAGCAGATCGATGGCTGACATAACCGCACAACACACACTTCCTCTGTCAGAAATCACACACTGATACAGTACACACAAACAGCAGCGCTCCGGCGCGTCAAACACCCAGATGAAAAATGATGTTTGGCCGACATGGGGCTTGTTTTGGGAGGTTTGGCCTGTTGTCTGAACAGAGATGATCCGCACACAATCTGACTGTACAGGATCTGTGAAATAACAGCTCAAACGTGACATACAGTGACAGAAACGACTCTAAACTTTGCCTCCAGTTCACACAGAGTATTTACTGAACCTGAAATATGATTGACATCACAACCCGGAGCTCATTAACATATCCCCACCCACATTTACATATTGGCGAGTTTCTACATTTTTGTAGTTGCGTGCTCTCGTAACCAATAACAGTTCACAAACGGTCATCTGGGTCATATTTCTCTGGATGAGAGGTCACATCCTTTTCATGTTGACATATGTCTACTGTAACTGGAGTCTACACAATGACTAATGAATTAGTACCAAACTACTGAATAATTAAATTAGACACATGACCTCTGACATCAGCATCTTAAGATATGAAAAGAAGGCTCGAATTGGGGACAACATAAAAGATTTCAGATAAAAATGTTGATTGCAATTATTAAATAAAAATTAAACAAAACAAAAATTGTAATATTTCACTCTAAATCATAAGAGTATTTTAGAAATAATATTGAATTTATGTTATAGTACAGCTGTAAAATTACATGTTCTTTTTTTCAAACATTAAACATTGAGCTTTTATTTTGGCAGAAAACTCTTCTTGTTTGTTATCAACAGTCAATTTATAAAAGTCTTTCATTACAAGTTCATGAAGATTTGTTTCGTGTGTTTTCAAATGCATGTCATCAGCGACTCAAACACAAGCGTTTACTGTGAACCGAGACGCTTTGAGACACTGAAAACACTGGACGATGAGCTGCTCGCGTGTAAACCAACACAGGGCCGCACTCCACTAAAAAAATATATATGCCAATATTGATGCAGTTAAGTTGATAACCCTCATTTTGTCATTTATACATGATTATACGGTCAGCTAATTTATTTTACTGCATAAATAAACAGGTGTTTACCTGCCGTCAGTGACCCTTCAGACTCACCGGTTGAGATTCAGCGGATTAAAGACCACAGCAGCTCTGTCTCACAGCACAGAAGTCTGAGGGATTTATACACACACACACACACACACACACACACACGCACACACGCACACAGACACAGACACAGACACAGACACAGACACACACAAAGAGACACACACACGCACACACACAGAGACACACACACAGAGACACACAGAGACACACACACACTCACACGCACACGCACAGGCACAGCACACACACACACACACACACACACACACGCAGGCCACAGCACACACACACACACACACACACACACACACACACACACACACACACACACACACACAGACACAGAGACACACACACACACACACACACACACACACACACACACGCACAAACACACACACATAGACTTTAGGAAAGACTTCAAAAAAGTTAATGTGGAAATTCAACATAATGGGCGGCCGTGGGGTAGATTGGAGCTCCGCACAGATCAGTGTGGAGTGACATTAGTGGCAGCCTCATTAATTTACTGCCAAAGAGGTTAGAGACTCGAGTTTAGTGCTGGTCCACCTGCGGTCTTCACACACGCAGAGCCACAGTGTGTGTTTGTGTGTGTAAAATCAGTTGCAATCTGTTTGAGAGCTGGGAGACCAGCAGTACCAGAGTTAGCTCAAGACCCTGAACTTCAACACACACACACACACACACACACACACACACACACACACACACACACACACACACACACACACACACACACACACACACACACACACACACACACACACACACATACACACACACACACACACACACACACACACACACACACACACACACACACACACACACACACACACACACACACACACACACACACACACACACACACACACACACACACTGTTTTTTATGCTATACGGGGACTCTCCATAGGCGTAATGGTTTTTATCTAAACTTAGCCCTCACAGGAGACGGTGCATTTCTACTTTCTCCCCCCAAAAAACTCACTCTGTATGATTTATAAGAGTTTTGAATTATGGGGACATATAAAATGTCCTCATAAATCCCCTTCTCCTTGTAATACTTGTCATATCCACGTCATTATACAAATTTGTGTCCTCATAAATCACATAAACACACTTTTTTTTACTGGTTTCTCTTTTATTATTATTATTGTTACTGTAAATATTTCCCTTCACCAAAGCTCTCAAATCCCATGCATATTAAAATTCTGATGTTACAGACGTATAGCAACAGATTCTCTTCTGTTGAATACATTAAAGTAAAACTAATTAATGAAAAAGAAACAAATGTAGGGCGGGACTTGGTTTTAACACCTGTTGCTGATTGGATGTTAAGATGTGGGCTCTTAAAAATGGAGGTTGAGTTTAGGTGGACTAAATAAAAGGTCCTCCATACATACATATATATTAAAACCGATAATCGGTTGTTACCGATATTTTCTTTTTCAAAATATTTGTAAACATTTAAAAATGTAACTTTTTATCTAGTTATTATTGACATTGCTGTGATTTTCTTGTCATGATATGGTGCTGAAAAAGTTTAGCATATTGGTTAATTGATATATAAACATGCAAATATTCTGCATTATAACAAAACAATTTCAGCTGATTTCTAGAAAAGTATGCATGGATGAACCAACTACATGCCTTTAACAAAACCGACTTTCATCGTGTGTGATGATCATGTAGCATCAGTGAGCCAATGTTGATCAGCCTTACTGACGTCATGTGTGCCATGTTTTAACTGAACACATGCAGGGATGAGATCTGAGCGCTCAGGAGTGAGATTTACAGGACTTTAATTTGGGTCTGTTCCTCACGCAGAGCATCATATGACTTCAGGAGACTTGGAAGATAATGCATGAGTCATACGGACAACTGTTGTGGCACTTTCCAGTCATTTACAGCGCTTGACGTACACGGCCACTGAACTGCAAAGAGACCGAGAGCACCGGTTTGGACCGATACGAGGGTGAGATTTAGATTACTGCCTGAAGGATTCCTCAAATGCGTCTAATGAACACATAACTGAATGATAAGTATCTACTCCTGACAGATCTGGCGATGGTCTTCGGCAGTCGTTCAGCTCTGAATCTGTAGAATAGCACGGCACACACACACTCTGCCAGCGAGCAGCGCTGGGGTTTGGTGGAGCTCCAGATACGCACATGCTCATAACCTGGAAAGCGGCGGCCCGCGGAGCGAAGCATGGCGGCTCAGCATCGCTGCTCTCTCCAGACTCATTCACAGCTTGTTTCTGCTGTTCTCTCCAACCTGTCAGAAAAACGAGTGTTTAACCCTAACGCAGTGAGAGGGTGACCTCTGATCCCCCCCACCGCACTGTTGGCGTACTGACCGGCACGGACTCGGCCGGCCCGGCTGTCGAGAACAGGTGTCCCAGGCTCAGAGTTCCCTCGGCACCAGCAGTCGAGCACAATGGTTCCTGCTGCTGTAGGATGAGTTATATACATGGATCCGTTCCCGGACTCACACACACGTCAGTCCTGCCAAACAAACTCTGTGTGTGTGTGTGTGTGTGTGTGTGTGTGTGTGTGTGTGTGTGTGTGTGTGTGTGTGTGTGTGTGTGTGTGTGTGTGTGTGAACGGAACATTAAAGGAATGTTCTTGGTACAATATCTACAATACAGAACTTGAAATAATTCGACAACAAACAAATAGCCTTAATATTTAAGACAAAACTCTATAGGCATTGTTTGTGTTGTTTTGTTTTGTTTTTCATGCACTGGTCAATTTTGAGATTTTCAGACTAAGTGGAAAGAAAACACTTTTCAGTGTTTATTTGATTGCCCTAAAATTCCTGGAAGTTCACTGTTTTATAATTTATTTCATGTGACAAAAATAAAAATTCATAATCCCTTCTGTAAAAACATTTAATTCTAATGTCAACAACAAAAATTTGATTTTCCCATATTCAGACTTCTGCTCTGGAAATGTATGCAAATTAGTGCAGATTGAATTAGCTAATGCCTCATTTGGATACTTAAACATAACATATCAGAAAACATGCAATACAATTCCAGAATAATTGCAATAAAAAAGCTTGCAATTGTTTATGTACTCAATCAGCTTGGAAAGTACAGTGATATCTAGAGTTGTATTATCATTATTTATGTTTTTATTTTATTTGTAGATATTTTATCCCCTGTTTACCAGAGGAGTCTTGCCTAAATTTGACCTAATTACACTTACATTCATAGTCAGTGATTGAGAAGAGAGGAGAAATGCATCAGCACATTTAGACATTAACCACTAACTGGAACAAGTAAAGAGATGAATTTAAAGAACATAAAAAGACAAACTGCAGTGTGCTTTAAAATCTATTTCTGATAGTCAGACTCATCTAGTGAGGTTAAATCAGGAAGCTTCAGGGTTCAGACTGTTGTGTACAAACACTACTCAAGAGGTTTGGGGTCAGTAAGATTATTATTATTATTTTTTAATTAAAATTGTATTCACGAATGAAGAATGCATTAAATTAATCAAAAGTTACAAAAAAATGAAAAATATATATTTCAACATAAAAATATATTTATATAAATGCTGTTCTTTCGAACTTTCCATTCATCTGCGAAAACTGAAAAATAAAATATATCTGAATTTTCACAAAAATATTGTGCAGCACAACTGTTTTCAACATTGATAATAATCAGAAATGTTTCTTGAGCAGTAAATCAGTATATTATTATGATTTCTGAAGATCATGTGACGCTGAAGACTGGAGTAATGATGATGAAAATACAGCTGCTCATCACAGAAATAAATTACATTAATTAATTCAATTTTAACAGAGATTCACATATAAAACAGCTATTTTAAACTATAATAATATTTAATAATATTACTGCTTTTACTGTATTTTTAATCATATAAATGCAGCCTTGGTGAGCAGAAGAGAAAAATATAAAATAAAATAAAAATCATACTGACCACAAACTACTGAACAGTAGTGCACTTCTATAATAATAACTTTTTTTTAATTCAATTTAGCCAGCAAATTCACATTCAGTCCTACAAATCAACCACTTTTTATCATTTAACAATTCCTGATGAATACAATATCCATCTCTAGATTTAGTTTCTCATTGAATATCCCGTTTCTCTTGGAATTATGTTTCCTTGCAGAAGTTACGTGGGTTGAAATCTGTTTCACACGGACTGAACTCCAGATGAGCAGTTTTATGACAGAAGCTCCTCTTCATCAGGATCTCAGAAGGTTTGAGAAGCAGTTATCAGCTTCACTTATCAAGCACCTTTTTCTATTTTGTCAGCAACCAAACTACATGTGCGGAAATGTGTTTGCCTTCCACAAACCCCGCTTCTCTCTCTCTTTCTCCTGCCGAATCCCCTGTTCCTCCTACACAGCTCAGATCAATTTGTCTTCAAGACACAAATCCATATTTTTTTCATCCCAGGTATCACACACACACACACTCGCGCTGATTCAGCTCTACAGGCAGACACATGCTGACCCCGGAGCCCCACACCTCTGCTTCACTCGCTCTTTCATCATAGCACAGTGAAAGTGTTGAAGCATCTCTCTCTGAGTGTCCGCCGTCTGCATTTCTCTTCCCTGAGCAGCGGCTCTCAGCGCTGGGAGAGGACGCTTCCCTCGAGCTCTTAGCGGATCAATACTACACAGGACTTAAATTAGACCTCCAGTCAGACAAATCCACCTCAGCTGCCGTGAGTCCAACCCACAGTCCCCTGAAAATATACTCTTTTTTCCCCCCACTAAGTTAAGCAATAAGTGCAGGAATGAGAAGGAAAAGAGCAGCTGTCTAAACTGTTTCTAATCTTTTTTTCTCGTCAAAGATGCCGTCCACAGTCTCCACACACACACACACACACACACACACACACACACACACACACACACACACACACACACACACACACCAGAGGGAGTTTTGTGTCACTTTCCATGTCTCACAGGTACTTACAGGTAATTACACCTGGCTCTGTTACACAACACACACACACACACACACACACACAAACACACACACTCGCAGGCTCTTATCATGTGTAAGAGGATCTGTCTGTCGGTGACTAAAGCCTGCTGGAGTTCACAATACTGACAAAAGCCTCAGCTCACAGGTAACACACACACACACACACACACACACACACACACACACACACACACAAACACACACACAGAGGCTTGTGTCAGTCAAGAGCTCGTAACACAAGAGCCTCTACGATCTAATGGGCCGATTAACGTTTAACGAGTCTGACCTCCACTAAACACAGACGTGAGAGCAAACGCTGTACGAGGACTGAAGCTTCAGCTGCTGATTTCTCCTCAATGCTCAGTCATAAAACAAATATAACAAATCAATAGATTCAAATAATTCATTGTGTTTATTAATCAGGATCAGATATTAATATGCCACAAAAAGTGTGTAATTCAAAATACAGGGATAAGAAATGCCTCAACATTAAATTATTTTTCTTTAATTTACAACATCTGATATATATAATGTGTTTATTGTTTCTTTAAATTATCTGTTTGAATAGAAAAATGAAATATGCTTAACATGGAATTGTATTCTTTTGCCAAATTTGTCAATGTATTCATTTCTGATGACGAGCATCTAAGCTCGAAACGTCACCTGTTGTGAGAACATAAATCTCCAGCTGTGGAGGGCCTACTTTGATTTTTTTATTCTATTTATGAATTTATGAAATGTTTTTGAAGTTAACTTCAAGTATTACGTAAGCATTACTTGACAATACTTTTGTTAATGTTGATTACGTTAATTAGTAGTTAATAGAACATTAGTTGATTCACTGTGAACTAACTTGAAAAGTGTTCTTATTAATCAAAATGTATTATTGTTTTATAACAATTAATGTTAATGTATAAACTAATGATAACAAATGAGACTGTTTACATGTTCAAAACTTTGCCTCTTACACACAAACCGCAAAAAGCCTCACATCTCGAAACAATGCATTCAAAAATCACAAACACATCTCAAGAGCAAACATTTGCAAACACCTTTGCCATAATATTAATTCCTGCTAGATATCTGTGTGTTACATAGAGAACTGTGTGTTGTGTTTTACAAAAAGGCTGATAATTATGGTCTGGTTTTACAGATTTGGTGTGTGTTTCTGCTGTTTGAGTGACAGGTTTCAGAAAATGTGTCACAAGTACAGATTGTGTGTGTAAGCAGTTGAAAAACCTGCAATATAAATCTACATATCTATTTAATATTATATCATCCTTCAACACTTATACTAGTATATTAACTTAAGATCACAAATCACTCTGACAACGAAGATTTGATTTAAACATGCATTAAGAAGGTTTTTCTTCTAATTTACTAATACACTGATTTAGATGTCTGACACGTTAGTTTCTGGCCATCCAATGGCGTGGGTTGGGGGCGGGACTATGTGATTATCTGGCCAATAGCAGATGTTTGGGAAACCTGTTTGAAATCAGTCATTATTTCCGCAATTCCACTTGAAGCCACTAATGCAGAAACAACACACTGCATGTTTAAACATATTTATCTCATACACTGAAGTGTGAAGTTTGACAGCCGTACTAACAAACTAACATCACCAACAACAACCTTCACCGAGACACACGTCAGCGTTAATCTCAAGACGCCTGGAACGTGTCACGCGCTTTCCTTCTCCTGAGGTGCAAGAGCAGTGATCCCTGCCATCATGAGGAATTCATATCGCAGCAGTACTATTAACACATTCAACAGGACACGCAGACACACAATTAGAAATAATTCTATCAGCCGCTTTTATCCAGAGGCCCTGCGAGTTCCTGCGCACGAGCAGCTCATTTTCCTGTGACCCAGGTGCTCGGATTCCCAAAGGTAATTTTCACTGAAAACATCGAACCTGTTATGAATAATAATAACAAGCAAACCGCAGCCACCTGGCCAGACGGAGAATATCATTCTGATTAGTGGGTGTGTTCACTCGCCACCTGATTTCCCTCATCAATAACACAATACCCATAATCCTCCGCTCTCGCACCTGCATCCTGTAGAGGGTGCTGCTCGCGCTACTCACACCTGCACCTTTGTGTTCATAACCCTCCAACTCACACACACACACACACACACACACAGGCGGCAGAGAGCTATTAAACTCTTGAAGAGAAGCCCTCGAAATGTGCTGTTGTTCTGTTTCCTCTGGCAATGAAAAGCACTGCCAGATAAACAGTCAGGTGTGTGTGTGTGTGTGTGTGTGTGTGTGTGTGTGTGTGTGTGTGTGTGTGTGTGTGTGTGTGTGTGTGTGTGTGTGTGTGTGTGTGTCAGGAAATCAACACTGAACTTTCAAACAAGCTCAACATCTTACACTGAAGCCACTGAACCAGCGAAACATCCTCAAAATACCACATTCATTCATTTATAGAACCCAACAACAATTATGTTATTCATTTCCAGACCGTTCATGCTTGTTACAAACACACTGAAAGCTTGTAAACATTTCTTATTGAATCTCTCAAATACTGTTAAAGCTCTGAACTCTCATTGAAAGTCAATTATAGTGACTCAGTTGTCCATTTTTATTCATATTTTAAACTTTTGAAACCCTAACATTCAATATTTTTTTTTTTTTTAAGAAATGATTCAAGGACATATTAGATGAGTGCTGGGTTTGACACAAATTTCATGATTCAACTTGATTTTTAATTAATTCATTCAAAAATATAAAAAACATCTCTCACCTAATGCTGTAAAATATGCATGTGCATCAGTTGGCACTACTTTACTATAATATTTAAGGTTAAAAAGAACTGATTTGTTTACAAACACTTAAATTACACTCAACTGAGTTTTTATAATATTTTATAATACTAACTTTACAATTACATGATTTTGTTTCCACTCCAATTCGTTTTTTTGAAACATAAACATTTAAATGGTGGCCGTCATAAAACCTTGACGGATTTATTCTAACATAAATTAAATATTGAAGATCAGTAAAAATTACAATGAATATGTCTTTGATGCATATATTTAGCTAGATGCTCCTCTCTAGAGTTATTTTTTCTAGCTGACTAATGAGTTTATGATCACTGAATATGTTTTTTGGTAAATGTGGTGAGATATGGTTTACAAGCTGTAATATTAACATCTCTCCACGGTTGAAACACTGATTCAGTGATTACACGAGACATGATTTCTGTAAGTTGTACTCTTTCTTTTAACATATCTTCAGATGTTCGTTCATGTTTATTTAGTGCTGAAACTGCAGAAGATGATCAGTTCACTCGCTCTGCTCGTTACCGCGTCTCTTGAACTCAGATCTGTCACTCCATATTAATAAATGGTACTTATAAACCAAAACGTTTTTTAATTGTTTAAATATTGTAATAAAGTCAGCAGAATTTGAAATGAGACTGTGTTTCATATAAAAAGTAACAAAGCACAAAGCGTAATGTGATTTATTGGAAGGGAGGCGCTGAAATGTTCAGTTCATTAACTGAAAACAGGCTGGACTGATTGATTCTTGGGATTTAAGAATCGATGTCACATCATACAAAATTAAAATCGATCAAAATTGAGTAACTGATATTTTTTAGTCAGCCATAAATTAGCTTGATTTTAAAAAGTGACATTTATATTTTAAAAATAAATGCGGCTCTTTTCAACTTTCTATTCATTTGTGAATCCTTAAAAATAAAATGTATCTCGGTTTCCATAAAAATATTGTGCAGCACGACTGTTTTCAACATTGATAATAATCAGAAATGTTTCTTGAGCAGCAAATCAGTATATTAGAATGATATCTGAAGATCATGTGATGCTGAAAATACAGTTTTGATCAGAGGAATAAATTATATTTTTCCAGAAATTTACATAGACAACAGTTTAATATTATTGCACAATTTAACTGTATTTTAATAAAAACAAAACAAAACAAAAACAGCCTTGTTGAGCAGAATACACGTGTTGTATGAGAGCGTTCCACATCAGCTCATTCAGACAGGATGACGTCTATGTAGGCAGCATGGAAGTGCACTAGATATTGTAGCAGAGCTGCTGTCAGAGGAAATGTCTTATCGATTGGTTTTTGGGGCTTCGGGGGTCATGTCACCCCCGGAGAGAGCACAGAGCAGTCATGCAGCAAATAAGAGCGTTCAGCGCAGAACGACGGGACAAACAGAACTACTGAACTACTCCCCTCACGATAACCTCTTCTGATAACTTTAACATCTGCAAACATTAGCCATCAGTGTCCACAAACAAGAACCGACAGACTCACAACTGCTGTCATTTACACTGTACCACACACCATCAGATCATTATTCAATCTTGACTAATTGTCTTTTATTATTAGTTCTAAGACTCAAGAGTTGATATTTGATAAGCAGTCATTTCTTAACATACGTCACAATGCACATCGAAACATGTAAATTAAATGCCAACTATGAGAGGTAAAACAATACTAAATGCAAATAATAAGATGCAACTAACTTTATAATAATGCATAGTTTCACTGTAAAAATAACTGTAGGAGATACATTTCAGAATAATTACAAAGAAATGAGAAGTCAAACATTGAATTAAACATTTACAAGAACAAACTATTAGTGAAAAATACTATTAAATATATGTGACCCTGGAGCACAGAACCAGTCATAAGTTGCTGGGGTATATTTATAGCAATAGCCAGCAATACATTGTATGGGTCAAAATTATTGATTATTATTTTATGCCAAAAATCATTAGGATATTAAGTAAAGATCATGTTCATGAAGATATTTTGTAAATGTTCTACCATAAATATATTTAAAAATATGTTTGATTAGTTATATGCAATGCTAAGAACTTAATTTGGACAATTTTAAAGACAAATTTCTCAATATTTAGATTTTTTTGCACCCTCAGATTCCAGATTTTCAAATATTGTCCGATCATAACAAACCATACATCAACGGAAATATTATTTATTCAACTTTCAGATGATGTATAAATCTCAATGTCCAAAAACTTGACCCTCATGACTGGTTTTGTGCTCCAGGGTCACATATATACAAATTCAAATAAATAACATAAAATAAAATATAATTTTGTATTGTGCATAATAAATTAAGAATAATAAAAAAACTTAAAATAGGATAAATCACTTTTCATTTTTAGTTAAAAATATATGATAATGTCAACGGCCAAATATTTCAGCATAACTATATCCACATACATTTTAGCACAAATTCATATCAATTTTTTATATAAAAAAACATTAAATATGATATGTTAACCACAACATGTAATGATTTTTTAGTTATTTTAATTATGTTATTTAAAAATGTATTTTATTAATATTTTGTAGATGTAAATGTTCATACACATCTTCTGTGCAAAAACAAAAGATGTTGGTACATGTTGGGTCACCACTGGATGTCAAATCTGTCTCCTGAAACAAACTGAGAACCATTTAGTGATTAAAGTCAAGCAAACAAATAAATGAATAAATACAAATGACTTTAATTATCAGTCTTAACCTCGCACCTCCAATCTTCGTGTTTCACCTCAGATCTCTCCCTCAAAACCCTCCTCAGACCTACAGCAAGCCTGCAGGGCCTTCAGCTGCATTATTTATATTCCTCACGACTCCTACATCTGGTTTGAATTGAGGCGGCGATGATGATGGTTTTTGTTTAGTTAAATCAAAGTTTAATTGACTTCGACTGGAGCTCTACCTCACGCGCCAGGCAGAAAAAACCTCACTCCAGCAACATCAGGTGTGACAGAATAACACCGTGAGCGCACTCGCGTCTCTCCCTTCCTCCCTCGCTCCTGTCATCTCTGAGAGGTGCTGCAGCCATCTGACAGTAATTATCGGTTGACAGAAATATCCTGCTTTAGACTGAGGTGGGAACACAAAGCGCCGCGCGCTCTCATTAATCTCCTGTTTGCTCTCTTTGACTCGTTCAACCTGCACCGCAGACCTAACCATGCTCCTCGCCGCGGAGTTTACAGCATTCAAGCCCGGCCTCCACCTGAACACATCACCTGCGGCCGGCGCTCAAACACCTCAAAGAGACGACTGAAGAAAGCTTATCAAAGTAATGAGCTGCAGTCAGTCAACTCTCCTCTGAGCTCTCCTCTAAACCATGCTTCATAACACTGTGTTCCCCTCCGGGAACTCGAGCTGCGTCGTAAACGCTATGGGGAACGCCATCAGCATTGTCCAGCTCTGAATCATATGTGTAATCAGTCAAAATTGATGGCCAGACGTCAGGTGCGGGTGACGTCATGACCAGGATGCTTAAAAGCACGTGACGTGCAGCCGGCGTCAGCTTTTTGTCATTCAGCAAAGCTCTCTGTGTGTGTCAGTCACGTATGTGTTCTGTGAGTCTCCTACTATCGTTTGTCAAAGAAAGATAGGAAATAAGAAAGGCAAATAAATAAAAGGAAGGAAAAGACTAGGAAGCAGACATATCAAAGGCAAATAAGGGCGAAAGTAGATCACGTTACAGACTGTGTGTTCCTCCCTGCCCACGCTATATCACAAGCGGGATACACACAGTTTTTGCGATGGTCTGACTGGGAGTGAAGCATGCAGACTGCCTGCATTATGAGTGGCTTCCACTGCGTATGCTTCGCTCCCGGGGGGAACTCTCTTTGAGGAGGGAGTTTTCACCTGCGTCCTCGCAACAACCTGCCACGCTGCCGCTGAGGCGGAGCAGTGGTTGTGCTCGCTGATGGATTAGATGGAAAAATTAAGAAGGGCGATCCCCTATCTTCTTCCTTTCCCATCAGATCCAGCGCCCGCTTTCTGAGATTGGAAGCCCGCGGTTCTTCCCCCCAGAGAAAGGGCTCGACGCTCCGTCTGTCTTTTTCCGAGGAGGAAGACAGGGAGGATGTCGATGAATTTTCGAAACATACGTTTGCACAAACGTGTTGTGAATGAGTAAAAACAAATAAACTATAGAGAGAAACATATCTGGGGAGCGGAGCTAAGAGAAGCGCACACACAGCTCTCTTGAGAAAAAAAGGAAGGGCTAAATAAACGTGTGTTCCCCGCTGCAATGCATTGTGCTCCCTATGATCTCGCGGTCCCGCTACTGCTGAGGCACCGCGGCGATTGAGATCACGGGGATCGCACATAGATCTGGACGGACAGGTTGGAGACGGGTTCGCCCTATATCCACCTGTATTCCCCATGTCTAGCGCTCTCTCGGGGCAGAAGCCTAAGCTGTAGTTCTTCCCCCTTGAGTGAGAGTGCGCTAATCTGCAGTAGTTTCTCTTCAAGAAGATTTATTTGTTTTGTTCTGAGTGGCTCGCGTGTTGCCGAGGCAAAGCGTGCATTATGGTCATTCTCGGTTCATTTATGAATTTTTCACTTCAGACCGTGTTCACATATATATTATATGTAAACACAATATATATATATTACTTGTATATATATTGTAGAGAAATATATACAATTATATATTATATATGGCATACAAGAGCCTATTGGGAGAAGAATAAAAATAGTACTTCTCAAGTGAGAGCACAATGTTTACCTCTCTTCCTCCAAGGAGGTTGAGGTGGTCAGCTGGGGCTGCTGGGCGGAGCAGCCCCAATCGTGTTCCAGCTCCTTATTTGGGGAATGTCACTTCTCGTACTCGCCAGAATCGGAGTCAGAGTGACGCTCCCAGGCCGAAGACGGATCTGCGGATCGATAGTCTTCGGCCAGAACACCCTGATGCCAATGGTCCAGGGCCTTGAGGGCCCGCCCCTCTGGGGAAGAGCGGTGTACACTGCATTACACGGTGCCCGTCTCTCCTCAGTGCCCTCAGGAGATCAGTCTGCTAACCCTGCCAGTGTTCCAGGCGCAGCGGTCTCTAATGAGCGCTTCTCTTAATCTCTTCT
>CM050419.1:14688805-14706305 GCA_027564155.1 Gymnocypris eckloni scoliostomus
TGATAGGCATATGGCCTGTTAGTCTGTTTTGCATTTATACTAGAGAGCCAAATCGGATTATGTAGACCTGAATATGCCACTGCGTTCCTGGACACGCAATTTACGTAGCTGTAATTCATAGGTGGAGATTATGCTAATTGTGAACGAGCGTGCACGTGCCCTATTTACAAATGATTAGAATTCATTAACCAAATCTGAAGTTTACAAAACATTTGTGAATCCGGAGGAGAGTTTTTGGGGAGGTATGTTTTACGAGCAAATTATTTAGAACTTACTCCTATATTTACGAATGTTTCATGAATGAGGCTCATTGTGATTAATTATATTTTGATCAAATTATTTTTTTCCTAAATTCTTCCTGAGAAAATAAGAAAAAGGTTGTGTGAATCATACATAAATAATAAACATTATATTTGGCTATGACTTTAATTATATATGTATATATATATATATAATTGCCAAATAGTATCTAGTACACAAAAAAACTATCACAAATAATTACTAAAAAAACTGCAAGTAACAATTAACAATGAAATGTTGAAGTAGAACGACTGAATTTGTTTTTGTAGAATGTACTACAATCCTTGTTTTATTTATAACATTGAGGAATCATTTTTATAGTGTATAATTCAGCTAAAATGAGCACATTTGGTCCCTTTGCATGTCCGTCAGATGCTCCGCTCCTGTTGTTGGTCAAAATAAACTGTAACGCGGAGCGGCCTTTATGCCGTTAGTCAAAGTCTGTCTACGTGAGACGGGCCTTGATCACCAACACAAACGCTCACAATCCTGCTCTCCTGCCATGCCTACACATTCACTTTCTTCCCACTCTCTTGCTTTCCTTCCCTCGCTGTTCTTCTCTCGCTCAGAGGAGCAGGAGCGCTGAGGGGGATGCTGGGAAAAGGAACTGGGCACATCTGCAGCGTGTGAGGTTCAGAGAGACGCTGCCAGTTTGGAGCAGGATCAGACACAGAGGGAGATGCTCTGGTCTGGGTTCTACCTCTTGGCCACCCTCGCTCAGATCCGCTCAGCCAAACCTCACACACACACCACCTGTTAGTTCATCTGCAGTAGCTAAAAGGACACCCTGACTCCATGAAGTTCCTCTTTCTCTCTGGAGCTTCACTTTGATGTTTGGGGAGTTTTGGAGTTGCTGCTCTTGTCCGTTTAGCAGCAGGACAGCAGTCTTGACACTGAGCCCGTAAACACACACACACACACACACACACACACACACACACACACACACACACACACACACACACAAAGCTGGCACGCATTCACACACTCTGGCTAATAGTGGGAGCATCAGTAATTCAGCTCAAATATTCATGCAGACGCAGCCCCAAAACTTCAGCAGTAAACGGAGGTGTTTATCTCAGTCGAGAGAGCTCTCATTACCATAATTACACACTCACATATTTATAAACATCTCCGCAATCTACCTTTCCTTTCACCTGCGCGCACTCCTCGAGATGCGTGCGAAGCGTCTGCTTCCTTTAGAAAGCGATAGACGAGCTGGATCGAGCTGAGAGCGTCAGTGCAGGTGATGAATGATCAGTGCTGGTAAACACAGGGTTCAAGAACACCACAGAAGATCTCAAGAACACAGCTGGCTCACATTTCACCTCAAAACCTCATCAAAGACAGGAAGATGTGTGCATAAAAACATTTGATTGATTGATTGATTGATTGATTGATTGATTGATTGATTGATTGATTGAGTGTCATGACAATTAGGGACACCAACTCAAAATGAGTGAAATGCAATAAATATATTATTTAAAAGTTAAAATATTTATGCACATTATATGCACATATATGTACCACATTATAATATTTGTTGTACTACTATTATGTTTAATTAAATCACTGTATTTTAACTATGGCATTACATCAACAACAGCACTACTACTACTACTACTACTACTACTACTACTACTACTACTACTACTACTAATAATAATAATAATAATAAGAAGAAGAAGAAGAAGAAGAAGAAGAAGAAGAAGAAGAAGAAGAAGAAGAAGAAGAAGAAGAAGAAGAAGAAGAAGATGCCATTCAATGGTAAATTATGAAAACAAAAAAATCAATTTGTATTTTCATTATGACTTTAATTTTATAAATAGTTGCTAAACAGTACCTAGTATAATATAAAATGAATGTATTTATGGTTTGGTGCTGATAAAGAGATACTTGAGCCTTGTTGAAAAGGCCATGAGGTACATAAAGACAGAAGAGTTGGGAAACGTATAATAAACTTATAATTAAGTAATAAACTTTATAATAAACTTGAATAGTACTATGCAGATATGTTCAATATATACTGTACCAATGTATTCTTCAGTGTACCTTTGAGTACCCATTAAAACCTTGAAATATGGTCATTCAGTACAATTAAATATACAAAGGTAGCATGGATTTTCCTTCTAGAATCACCAATAAGAAGGAGAATAACTCCTGAAATATCATTATCTCTCCATTTTAAGTAATTCTGACGAAGTGTGTGTGGGGGGATTCAGAGTTGTTTGTTTCTCTAAGCTGTTAGAAATGTTGTAAATGTGTGGAAGATGTTTCCAGCGTCCGTTTTTGTTTTGGGTTTATGATAATGTTTCTTTTCTCGTTCTCTTTGGTCTGAGAGAGTCTGCCTGACTGTGAGAGTGTCACCATTGATTTTATTTTTCTTCCTTTTAATGGGTAAATAAATTCTTCAAAGTCCGCCGTTGCCCAGAGCAAACTTCAGCGGCCTGCTTTTCAAAGTTGTTCCGGGTTTTTAAAGTTATCGCGCTGCAGTTTCTTCACGGGAGGAGACGAGGAAAGACAAACCTCAGATCTGAGAGGAACGACTTTGCAAAGGTAGAAGAGAAAACTTCACGTAGGTACAGACATCCCTGTGGCCGCTTTGACTTTAATAAATCGATAGGAGCCCTGAGCTGGTAAGTACGGCTTTGTTCAACAGAGAGAGAAGCGGCTTTGCAGGGGCTCTTCCTCCGAATGTTTGAGGAACAAGAGAGCATGAATTTCTAGACATCTGCACACACAGGCGGTCTGAGCACATCACAAACATACTACCACCACTGTTACAGACAGAAACAGTAAAACAACAATGATAATCAAGCAAACATGAATATTATGGTCATTTTATCTAAAACAATATCACTATTAATAGTGTTGGTTTGATTATGTCTTTATTATGAGGGGAAGGTGCTGTCCAAAAACTATTATCAATATCAAGATCGCAGGGAAATATATACAATAACGCTGTATTTTAATGTGTTTTTTATAGTAAAAAATACAAGTAATTACAAGTAACTAATACTAAACATATCCCATTAAGTGCTTATTTGTGTAATTACACTGCAACAAGTATACATTAAGAATTGTGTGAGAATATTTACATATTTTTATATGTCATGTAGCTAGTTGCCATATATTTTCACCATTTTAAACCACCCATTTGCATTTACTGGTCTTGCAGTGACACAAATAAACCCTTCTAGTATAATTATGGTAGCATATTTATTTCAGTTTAATTATTGTAGTAAGATTATTGCAGGGTAATTCTTGTAGTAAGATTATTGTGGTGTTATTGTGATATATGTCTGTTTTTGTAGCATATTTCTTGTAGTTTAACTGTAATATAATTATTGTAGTGTTCTGTGATTTTTGTAGTTTATTGTGGTCTAATTTTTGGACTGTAGTACAATGTAGCTATTATAATATATATTCTTTGAAGTGTAAACTAATTCTTGAAGAGTAATTGTAGATAATTGTAGTGATTACCGTGTAATTGTAGTATAGTGTAGTTATTGCAGTGTAATTGTAGTACAATTATTGTAGTGTAACTGTAGTATAATTCCTGTAGTGCAACTGCAGTGTAATATAGTAATTTAAGTTTAATTCTTACAGTGCAGTAGAATTACTGTAGTGTAGAGTAGTACAATTGTTGAAGAGTAATTGTAGATAATTCTAGTATAATTGTTATCATGCAATTTTAGTCTATTGTAGTTCTTGTAGAGTAATTAATGCAGTGTAGTATAATTATTGTAGATTTATTGTAGTAAAATTATTGTAGTGTAATTTTAGAATAGTCTAGTTTATGTAGCATAATTCTTGAAGCTTGATAGTATAATTAGTGTAGAGAAACTGTAGAATTATTCCTGTAGAGTAATTGTAGAATAGTGTAGTTCTTGCAGTGTAAATCTTGCAGTGTAGAACAATTTTTGCAATATAATTGTAGTTCAATTATTGTAGTGTAGTTGTAGTACGGTCCAGTTTTGTAGCATAATTCATGTAGTGTCATTGCAGTGTAATATAGTCATTTAAGTTTAATTCTTACAGTGTAGTAGAATTAATGTAGTCTAGAGTAGTATAATTGTAGATAATTGTAGTATAATTGTTATTGTGCAATTGTAGTCTAGTGTAGTTCTTGTAGAGTAATTAATGCAGTGTAGTAGAATTATTGTAGATCATTTGTAGTACACTCTTTGCAGTATAATTGTAGTACAATTATAGATGTAGTGTCATTGCAAATATAGTCATTTAAGTTTAATTTTACAGTGTAGTAGAATTAATGTAGTCTAGAGTAGTATAATTGTAGATAATTGTAGTATAATTGTTATTGTGCAATTGTAGTCTAGTGTAGTTCTTGTAGAGTAATTAATGCAGTGTAGTAGAATTATTGTAGATCATTTGTAGTACACTCTTTGCAGTATAATTGTAGTACAATTATAGTAGTGTAATTGTAGTACGGTCCAGTTTTGTAGCATAATTTATGTAGTGTAATTGTTGATTAATTCTTGTAGTGAACTATAATTCTTGAAGTGCAATTGTAGTAAAGTCTAGTTCTTGCAAAATTATTATAATGTAAATGTAGTATAGTGTTGTGCTAGTAGTATGATTCTTGTACTGTAGTTGTTGTAGTATAACTGTAGAATAATACTTGTGGCACAAATTGGGTACTGTACTTTTAGTATATTAATTGTACTGTAATTCTTATAGTGTTATTGTGTAATGATTCAAAAATAGGAATTAGCAAAATGCTATTCAAAACTATTTTAAATGGTCTTCTCAAAAGTATTTCAGATTTTTCTTAAAGTCAGTATAAACATGGAGAAATACTTCACACACTCTTCTCAAACGATCACAAGCGGTCTCTGAATAACACACTATAAGCTCATGTCTTACTGCAGATGCACCTGTCTGCCCTCCAAGACGCCACGCAGACGTGTGTTTAATACACTCATGCACCGTTATATTTAGCATCTCCTGCGTCCTCCCAGTTCAATTATGACTTTATCTCTTCCTTTCCACACTTGTGCTCTCCTCGTCTCTTCCCCTGGTGTGTGAGGGTGTGAAGAAGTGAGCTGTCTTGTAGAAAACACAATAACTAATGATGTACTGGAGTCTTTTCACACCTGCTCTTCATTCTCTCCATGCACGAGTTTACAACACACACACACACACACACACACACACACACACACACACACACACACACACACACATAAACACATTCACTCTGAGGTAGTTCAGTCCACCACACATCTAAGAGTCCAAGTGCCTTTAGACAAACACAAGAGGACAACTATATGATTGTCATGTGTAGAAAATCAAAATAATGTATTTGTAGAAAACACAATAACTAATGATGTACTGTAGAAAATCACAGTAATTACTGATGTATTGTAGAAAACACAATAACTAATGATGTACTGTAGAAAATCACAGTAATTACCGATGTATTGTAGAAAACACAATAACTAATGATGTACTGTAGAAAATCACAGTAATTACCGATGTATTGTAGAAAACACAATAACTAATGATGTACTGTAGAAAATCACAGTAACGTCCAATGTATTGTAGAAAACACAATAACTAATGATGTACTGTAGAAAATCACAGTAATTACCGATGTATTGTAGAAAACACAATAACTAATGATGTACTGTAGAAAATCACAGTAATTACCGATGTATTGTAGAAAACACAATAACTAATGATGTACTGTAGAAATCACAGTACGAATGTATTGTAGAAAACACAATAACTAATGATGTACTGTAGAAAATCACAGTAATTACCGATGTATTGTAGAAAACACAATAACTAATGATGTACTGTAGAAAATCACAGTAATTACCGATGTATTGTAGAAAACACAATAACTAATGATGTACTGTAGAAAATCACAGTAATTACCGATGTATTGTAGAAAACACAATAACTAATGATGTACTGTAGAAAATCACAGTAATTACCGATGTATTGTACAAAACACAATAAGCAATTATGTACTGTTGAAAATTACAGTAACCAACAACAACAAAAAAAACGACCAGAAAGTCAATATTTTATTGTTTTCAACACATCTAGCAATAAGTGAAGATAATTAATGAAGCTTGTTATAATTATGACCAGTTATATATGACAATTGATAAATTATTATTTATTTTTAAGTCATGCAACATGCATTATTATATTTTTTTGTGCAAATCAGTGAGTTTTACTTTACAGTTACAGGGTTATTACTGTAAATGAAAACAGCGAACATATGGCTATTTTTCTACAGTAAGTCATTTGTCACTAGCTGCCAGTTAATTATTGTAATTATTTTCTACAGTAAGTTACTAGTCACTTGCTGCCAGTGAATTAATGTGAATATCAAAATCAGTTTCTTACAATGTACATAACATATTACCCAAACTATCTCTGTTAGTATTCCCAGTCAACTTTTGTATTTTTTGGAACCAAAAACTAGAGCTGCACATATCTTGAAAAATAAGAGCAAACACATGAGGCAATAACAAAACATCTAATACTGGAGAAACTTGCCCACATACTAATTGCTGAAGATAATCAGCCATATCCAATCCTCTGGACTGCGTCCCAAATCACATGCTAGCCTAAAAACTCTATCAGATCAGGTTTAGTGCATCCATTTAAACGTTTGTGTTCAGTAAGATTGTTTTGTTCTTGTTTTTGAAAAGTCTCTTCTGCACAACAAATCTACCCATGTGATTAAAATAAATACAGTAAACACAGCAATATAATTATTAGTACAATTTCAAATAGATATTTTCTATGTGAACATCTG
Organism: Gymnocypris eckloni scoliostomus; assembly: GCA_027564155.1. Classification (NCBI taxonomy): domain Eukaryota; kingdom Metazoa; phylum Chordata; class Actinopteri; order Cypriniformes; family Cyprinidae; genus Gymnocypris; species Gymnocypris eckloni. The sequence goes on from CM050419.1 coordinate 14,695,905, forward strand.
TTAAAATGTAATTGATTGCCGTGATGCACAGCTGAATTTTACACATTACTCATTTACATTTAGTCATTTAGCAGATGCTTTTTATCCAAAGCGACTTACAAATGAGGACAAAGGAAGCAATCAAAATCAACAAAAGAGCAACGATATGCAAGCGCTATAACACGCCTCAGTTAGCTTAACGCAGAACACATAGCAAGTTTTTGTTAATTGTATAACAAATAAGAATAAAACAGATAGAATACCAAAAAAAGAGAACAACTTCTATTTTTATTTTTGAAGAAAACAAGCAGTAAATGAATAGAGTGCAAGACTAAAAGTTTTTTTTAAGAATGGGATTAGAATAGAGAGTGCTAGAGTTAGAGGCTCACATAAAGATGGAAGAGATGTGTTTTAGTCGATTCTTGAAGATGGCTCAGGACTCAGCTGCTGGGATTGAGTTGCAGGTCATTCCAGGAGGGAACATTTAATCTAAAAGCATGTGAAAATGATTTTGTACCTCTTTGGGATGAACAATAAATCAATGTTCACTTGTTCACTTTCTCCAGTCTTCAGTGTCACATGATCTTCAGAAATCATTATAATATGCTGATTTACAGCTCAAGAAACATTTCTGATTATTATCAATGTTGAAAACAGTTGTGCTGCACAATATTTTTGTGAAAACTTTTGTGGAAATTTTATTTTTCATGATTCACAGATGAATAAAAATTCAAAAGAACGGCATTTATTTGAAATATAAATATTTTGTAACATTTTGTTCAACTCAATGTGTCAATGCTATATAAAAGTAATTAAAAATAACAATAAATAACTTTAAAAAGTAAACAAAAAATATATTACTGGAACCCAAACAAAGATAAAGTTACCCAGGCATCATATTATTTGCAGTGGATTTTCACATTCTGTATTTTTATGTAAATAATACCCACACACCCTTGTGCAATGGTACGGGAAGATTTTGTGACAATCAGTATGAATGAATTCCAGAATAATGAATTTAACTGCATGCTAAAGCTGACATGCAAACACAAACCGTATGCAACAGAGAGATCTGTGTGGTAGTACATACTCAGAAGTGCTTTCTTCACACTGAAGTATGCATTTGCAGTCATGTGTTAGACTGGATATAACATTGGAGGGAACGACTGTATGATTGATAATCTCATTCTGTCGAGACAGTAGAGACCCGTATGCTAATATCACACACCGTGCATCAGTCTGCTGTGCTGTAAGTGCTCTGACCTCATGTGCTGCACCGCGGGTCATCTCCTGCTGTGAGTCCATGTATACATCTGACCTGCTGAACATCTGAGCAATACGTCAGGAGATCTCTGGATACGTGCTCTCGTTACACAAACAAATGACTTGGTCTATCTGGAAGACCTCACAGTTCAACATAACATGCTGACGATGTAGCTTTTTATAATAGTTTAAGTCAATCATCACTAGAGCACCTCATGATCTGATAAAAAAAATAAAAACACTTGCATTTAAGGTCAAACCTAATAGAAAGTCTCAGAAAATATAAATAGATCACCTAACAACCATCAAAACACCATGGCAACCACATAGAAAAACCCTAGAAATAACTCTGGCATCATATTGCAAAGTTTGGCATTTATACTTTTTAGAGAAAAAAAAAGTTTGATGATGCATAAATCTAGTTTGAAGATGCATAATGGATCTGAAGTACAACAACTAACTGATAGATCACATTTACCTCATCACACATATGCAAATTATTTACTAAAATAATAATAAAATAATCTTAAAAGAAAAAAATACACTGAGAGTCATTTCACTTTACAAGCCAGTTTAAAAAGTTACAGTTCCTCAGAATCTTGAGCTAATGCTTCGGTGTCCGAGCTCATTAATAAGCATGATGTACTGATCCAGAGTCAGCGTGAAAGAGATTCAGGCCAGTAGTTAAAAAATGAAATAATAATTTACTGTTTTGATTTTCTGTGATGCATTCTACATTGTTATTGCAAATTATGTTGAAATAATGCTATCTAGTTGGCTAACAAACAATCAGAAATGAACTATGTGCATATTTTATTAATTACAAAATATTAAATGTTTTTTAAATTACATTTAACATTTAAATGTATTCCATTTAAATACATATTTAAATAAAAAATAACTGTATATTTTTTAGTTATTAAATATTTTATTAAAATATTTTATTGACATTTCTGGCAAACAAAAAAATGCATTTCTAACTTTCTAAAAAAATGGTGGGGGCATGTGGAAATAATGACTTGCTTGATGAAAAACCTGAAAAGCCGTATTGTTGAGTCCTGGTTTACTAATGGTTCATCAGAACTGTGGTGCAGTGAAGCAGCGTTGGGTCACGACACTCAGGTTCAAGTCTAAATCCTGTCCTCAATCACTTTCATGTGTCACTTCACTGTCCTCTAAATCAGCGGTTCTTCATCCTGGTCCTCGCGACCCACCGCTCTGCATATTTTGCATGTCTCTCTTGTTTAATACACCAGCTTGTTAGAAGAGAGCTCCATGAATGAACTGTGTAACGATTGACATCATGTTCCCTACATAGTGCTCACTGTTCTCTAGTCTCTGCACATGGAACATCGGCTGAAGTTTACTTCACTTAAGAACACAGATGTGCGCTACTCTGCAGCGTCTGCACACACAGACAAAACTTACTCCAGAAGTGTGAAGGGTTATTGAACCATAATCATGCAATTTGCAGATAAGCCACATCTCACGCACTTTAATACCCTTTGATTTGAACAAAGGAATAATGGCAGAATATCCTGTGACTTCACAGGCCACTTACGGTCGAATGGAACAAACACCTGAAGTGGTAAGAGAAACATACAAAATGTGCTGAGCGGGGGGTCACTAGGACCGCTGCTCTAAGTAAAAACTAACGCATCCATAGATAAAACATACATAGCAGCTCTGGCGCAGGTTAAGCATGATTTCGGTGAGCGCTGAGCAGCAGCCCACCTACAGACTCACTGCACCGGAGAGACAGAGAGAGAGCGATGGATGCTGGTCTCTCCTCTGACCTGCTGAATAATGCATGATGTTCAGTACCTGTGTGTTTGAGCGTCCAGCGGGAGCCTGCAGACGGGCCGGGGGTGTACTGCCGGCTATAAGGTGAGCAGCTGTGCACATGAAAGCTGGGCCGAGAACCCTGGAGAGAGAGAAGGTAAGTGCTTCACATGCACTATACTGTTTCTTTGTGTGTGTGTGTGTGTGTGTGTGTGTGTGTGTGTGTGTGTGTGTGTGTGTGTGTGTGTGTGTACCAATTTGAGTTATTTGAGCCTAAAGGGTTTTTCTCCCCGTCTACCTGCATGCCTTAAACACAAACACACTCAAAACATTCAGGCCCATTCCAAAACATAGTGAATAGCCTACCTAGACAGCATTGTAAGGTATTATGGGTGTGCTCTGATCACAAAGGTATTGACCCTTCATGCACAGCCAGCCTTGTACACTCCTAGGTTCTCACAACTATCATCCATAAAATGCGTTGCACAAATTCGAATATTTGCGTTGTGCTGTTGTGTTGTAAACAAATCTTAACCAATGATTCCTAATTGTATCTACTTTCTGAAGGCCAAATAAGGTGCTTTTGCTTTCGCATATAAACACACAGTGTCTCCCTGACACGGCTGCAACCACACTACTGTGTTACTGAAACCACACCTTCTTTTCTTTGCATTAATTTGGGCGGCATTATGCAAATATTTCCACATCGTGACGTAGACATGTGAGGGCGTGTTTGAATTAGCTGTTTTAGGGGCATGGACGAGTCTTAACTTTTATAAAGAATATCTCTTTGGGGCTGAGACTTTAGTCTTTGTAACTTCAGGGATCTCATCTATGCACGAACAGCTTGTGACACTCCAGAGAGAAAGGAAAACTTGAAATTACATCATATGAGCCCTTTAATGCATTCTTGCTGAAGTATTATTTTCTTTATTATAGTGGTCACTATGACTTTGACTATTTTCTCATGTTGTGCATCAGTCCTGGGTTTCTTTATCACACCGAATGAGAAACAGCATGTAAACATCTCTCTCTCTGTCGGGACGGGCGGAGCGAGTGACCTGTGTAACACCTTGTCCAGGACAGATGGCAGAGAGGACGTGCTTGGATCTGCCAGAACAATCTGTTGAGAGCAGGTGTGAGCTAATTGTCTCCTGCACAGGCAGAAACCAGCTCGAGCCAACGTTACCTGGGTGGAAACAAATATCTTCATTTAGTCCTGACACATACACACACACACACACACACACACACACACGCACGCACGCACGCACGCACGCACGCACGCACGCACACACAAACAAACAGCCAGCCAGCGCAGTGAAGAGCAGAGATACAGCCGACCCTTTCCATCCCTCTGGAGCTCAGATCCAAAACCCAGTGAGGTGTCATGCTGTGTGCTGTCTACATAGACAGCTGCCTTCTGAGGGCGCATGCTAACTGGAATCACAGCTGGTACGCAGCAGCAGCATCAACCGACTCCAATAGAGTTTGCCATCAGCTTGCAGCCAAGCTAACGACTCAATATGCCAATTTAGCTTAAAAAGCACACAGATACTGGATACAAGTGAATTTATGAATAGATTAAGCGTTTTTTATTATTGAAATAAGTTTATTTGTAATTCATGTCTCATGTGTTGTTATTGTGTAATTTTATTTAGTTGTTGTGCCGTAAAGAAAATCTATAATGCTGTCCTATAATTTAGATATTTCAGGTGGAAGTGTATACCCCCCAAACTTCCACCTCAAATTAATCTAAATTATTAAATATATAAATATTTTAATCACATACTGTATACTCTATATACAGTGTTCGGGTAACGCATTACAAGTAACGCGAGTTACGTAATAATATTACTTTTTTCAAGTAACTAGTAAAGTAACGCATTGCTTTTTAATTTACAATAAATTATTTCTGAAGAGTGTTGAACTTCTCCTGTGTTCTTCTGTACAGACGTGATTTACTCGTCCTTCAGTCTGAGGTTTATTCATTACATTTTTTGGTGTGAAAGGCTTTTATATTTGCTATAAATAGAGCTTCTTGTATTAAAAACAAACAATCAAGCCATCAATATTTAAAAAGTAACGCAAAAGTAACGCAAAAGTAAAGTAATGCATTACTATACATAAAAAGTAACTAAGTAATGCAATTCGTTACATTTTTAGGGAGTAATGTTATATTGTAATGCATTACTTTTTAAAGTAACTTAGATGTATAATTATTTAGTTTAAAGCCTTTTTTGTTGTTGGTAAAAATTGTTATCTAAAATAAAACTAAAACAATATACAATTTAGGAACTGAATGCCAAAATAAAAACAAACAATTTGATGTTAGAGTTGAAATACTACAAGTATTAAAAGTAAAACTGAAATAAAACTAAATTAAATCTAAAATAATATAATATACAACTGTAATATAAAGTATGTATGAAGTATAACATAAAAATATAATAAATGATAGAACAAAAAATTGGGAAACTAAAAATTTAAATAAAGCTAATTCATCATATTAATACATCTATAACAGTATAAAACAATACTAAAATGATGGAATCCACTTTGATTTTATGTTTAAACTGGTTACATATCAAATAAGAATACTTAGAATATGATCAGTGAGTCACATCACACCAATAAGATGATTGGCTCCTGTAACTGAAAGGCGGGACTTCCTGTCTTAGTATTTTCTATTGATCGTTTCTCACAGAGTGCTGCGTTCGCTGTGATCTGTTGTTTTGTACAGCGTAACAAGTATGATTTGTGCACACACACCACACACACACACACACACAACGGAGCTGCTCTTATCTATCAGAAATCTCCATACACCTCAAAGAGGCCTGAACACACATTGATTCGCTCTTGTCTCCACACACACACACACACACACACACACACACACACACTCATATGGAGGTCCATTAAGGTTCCAGTATGTTCTCTGAGGGCCGCTGTGTAAGAGAGTTTAACCTCCCCCTGCTCGCTCTGTCTCTCTGTATGAACACAGTGACGAGACTGTGCTGCTGCGTTAACAGGCCACCACACACACACACACACACACACACACACACACATCAGTCTGCACACAGCATGATTACATATGGACATGAAATATGCAATATATGCAATGTGTTTTGCATTTTCTGAGCTGATTTTACAGGGAAGTTTGCAGAAAACTGAATTATGTGAATATATGCAGATCCTATGGTTTACATCCATTGTTCTTTAATATTAAGGTTATATATCTCAACCAGTTCATATTATTTTTTGTAAATTGTATTTAGATTTTAAGCATCAGAGGATTTGACTTTTAGCAATTAGAAGATTTTCTTTAATGAGGGACAAAAACACGAACATTGCGAAAGACTAAAAATTGTGTTGGAAAACGCTAGGGGAATTACATGTGTAATCAGTCCGATGGATCACGGGCGGTCATGTTTATAAGATCCTGTACCCACTAAACTCAATATTATTAACTCCTCGTTATCTTTAGGTCACGTCCCAAAACCATTCAAGCTGGCGGTTATTAAGCCTCTTATTAAGAAACCAAAACTAGATCCTTGTGAACTGGCAAATTACAGGCCCATCTCAAATCTGACATTTATGTCGAAAATATTAGAAAAAGTAGTGTTTGCCTTATTATTATTATTAAAATATTTATTTTCATTATTACAATTTATTTTAATGTTGTAAAACAATTTTTTTGTAAGATAAAATGTCAGATTCTAGCTAGATAAAAACTAACAAGTTAATTGCTGGAACTAGATAATAAAGATAAAAGATGAGAAAATATGTATGTAAACTGCAATATTCCAAATATTCATACATATATTAAATAAATATTCAAATCATCTAAATGATCATGACAAGACGACTGGCCTGTCATTTTTAATTATTCAACATAATTCACATGGGCTTATTATTTGAGTTTTATCAACAACAGTTGATTGCACATGACAAGAAAGTCACGACGTCATTTTAATTATTCAACATAATTCACATGGGCTTATTATTTGAGTTTTATCAACAACAGTTGATTGCACATGACAAGAAAGTCACGACGGCATACAGTGTTTTCCCTGCACTGATCTGCCAAACACACACAAATACACTTCACACACATCCTTCACCATAATTCATAAACACATCACTAAACAGCACAGACTCTGCTGAAGGAAAGTCCTGTGTGTGACCGTGATAAATCAGTTTCAGGTTTTTCTAGACCGGCTCCACGTGGTCTGCCGCTGTGTGGCGCTTTGAACAGTCTCGATGTATAAATGTTTTGCTGTACTCAGAGTTATTAAGCCATGAATCAGAGCTGTATTTTACAAGCCTGAGTCCTCAGTTTCCTGCTGTAACACACAGCAGATGTTACGCACATCAGCCTGATATGTGATCAGATTAAACTCATTTACTGGATTACTGAGACACACACCTCTGATCTGAGTGTGTGTGTGTGTGTGTGTGTGTGTGTGTGTGTGTGTGTGTGTGTGTGTGTGTGAAGCATGAGAGCTCTTTAATAACTCAATTCAGATGTTTCTCCTAAGAAAAAGAGTTCAGAAATCTCTCAGAAATGTGTCTACTCCAGTCTACTGGAGATTTAAAAAGATCACAATAATATCCCAAAACGGGCTTATACTGTATATGACAAAATATCTGCAATCAAAACTCAGAGATCTAAATATATACTCAAAATAACTCAAACAAATAAATAGATTAATTAAATTACATAAAACATAAATTGATAATAAAATAAATAAATAAATTAAAATTAATAAATAATGATTTTTTTTTGTCTTGGCAAATACAAAAAGTACTAAATTAATAAATTACTTCCAATAAAATATACAACTTAAATAAAGTAAAAAACAAATGAATAAAAAGGTAATTATAAAACTAATAAATACAAAAATACTGTATGTATACATATATATATAAATAAATAAATACAAAATTATACTAATAAAATGTAAAAAAATCTTAAATGTCTCAAATTTTATTTACATTTGACAAAATTCCTGCCAAAAGTCTGTAATCAGAATTCAGAGATCTCAATATGGAAATTTCTTATCAAATGATCTGACTTTGATGATTTTATTATTTTATAGTTTTTTGTTACTGGCATGACATTGATAACTATGGACTCAAGCTGACATGAACGTGATGTTTAAATAAAACACACCTGAGAAGTGAACGTCTCCTGAGTCGAGTGTTTGAGAGCGACGGATCTCATCTCTACACAGTGTGTCAATTATTCATATGACACTAATGTCATCGGATCCTGCGCTCGGATGAAACAAGAACATCATGCCTTTACACGTCAGAGACACACCAACACCACAATCAGTCCTGATGAACCACAATCCTGATGTCTAAAGAAATGGATGAAATAAGTTCATTTATACTTTTTTTCCATCTTATTCATTTCATTTTCTATAGGGAAATAAGTCATGAGATATTTGCCTGGTTATGTCTAACTCCCACTTTAGTTTTTCATAAGAGATCAGCAGGGGTATTATAGTTAACTAAAACTAAACCAGCTGTGTTACTTGAAATAAAATAAATGATATTTACATGTATTTTTACATCAATTTGTAAGAATTGTTTTTATATATATTTTTTAGGCAACATTTCTAATTTCCATTTAGTTTAACTTGATGTATTAAAATAAAGTTACTGAAAAATGTTTACTTAAACAAAACTGTTACTGCAGTTAAAGAGAAGGTTCATCCAAAAATATAAAATAAATGAATAATTAAATACAATTCATGATTTATTATTCATTTTGACCCTTGGGAAACATTAACATTAATATCTCCCTTTCAAGAAAATGCTTCATTCAAGAATATAAAGTCGTATTACAGTAAAAACACAGAACGGGAATTAATGCTTTTATTTTTTCAGAACGTTAATATCTGGGTGAACTATAAACATCAATATAGTAAATACTTCAATCACCTCAACCACACAAAAAGAGCAAAATGTACCTGAGCAGAAGATTTTGAGGAGTGTTAATGAGAGCAGAGATGTCAGAGCATCAGTCCAGCTCTCATTACTGCAGTCGCCCTATAGGCCCGGAAAACAACTCAACACACACTAATAATGCACACATCTGGGTGGACAAATTGTGTGTTTGAGCCTGTACACACCTTCACACACACACACACACACTTAACCGAGGCCAAGAAACGGCCAGCTAATCAGCTCATGCACTATTTATGATCCTAAACAAGGAGGGCGACAGAGAGAGAGACGCCACGAATAAAACAACACGTCAATCACAGATGTGCTCATACAGCGGACACGCTTCTGTTTGCTTACCATGTACAAAGAAACACACACACACACACATACACACATACATACACACATGCCAGAACTCAGTCTTTTGCTGCTTCTTTTTGGGGTTTGAACGCAAATCAAAGAGAATTCCAGAGTTGCAGAAAAAGAGTGTAAAGCGTACAGTTAGAGTAAAATAAACAGCCTGACAGCGGGCGCCCGTGTTTGTGTGTGTGTGTGTGTGTTTGACAGCGAAAGTTGATGCTCAGAAGGTGCAAACCAGAAGAAGGCAACGTTGTTTCTTTTGAAAGTTCACGCATTTGTAAGTGCAGGATTCCCTCAGCCAGCCGGAGTCTTTCATTAGCAGAGTTTATTCTGCTTAATTACCCTGATTGGTGCTCTCAGATATCACGGTGAAAGCGCATACATTAATGAGCTCGTCGTTAGCACATGTGAAAGTCCATATGTCTTACAACACGTTCAATCGGAGCGCAGCAGGTAGAAGAAACGCGACTGAATTTTTCAGCAGTCTCACAGGAGAACATTCAAAGCTGAGGATAGAAGTTCAGAAAACGCCAGTCTGATTAGTTTCTGTGGGCCTAGAAAACAACTTCTAACGAGCTCTCTGTTCTTCACCTCCAGCCGGAGAAGAGAAGAGAAGAGAGGAAAAGGAGAGGAGATGAGATGAGATGAGATGAGATGAGATGAGATGAGATGAGATGAGATGAGAGGAGAGGAGAGGAGAGGAGATGAGATGAGAGAAGAGGAGAGGAGCGAAGAGGAGATGACACGAGATGAGAGGTGAGGGAGGTGAGAGGAGATGAGATGAAACGAAATGAAACATGATGAGAGGAGAGGAGAGGAGAGGAGAGGAGAGGAGATGAGATGAGATGAGGAACGAGAGGAGAGGAGAGGAGAGAGGAGATGAGAGGAGAGGAGAGGAGAGGAGAGGAGAGGAGAGGAGATGAGATGAGATGATGAGATGAGATGAGATGAGATGAGATGAGATGAGATGAGATGAGATGAGATGAAACGAAAGCTAAACGAGAGGAGAGAAGAGAAGAGGAGATGATGAGATGAGATGAGATGAGATGAGAT
>CM050419.1:14708805-14801305 GCA_027564155.1 Gymnocypris eckloni scoliostomus
AGGAGAGGAGAGGAGAGGAGAGGAGAGGAGAGGAGAGAGAGGAGAGGAGAGGAGAGGAGAGGAGATGAGATGAGAAGAGATGAGACGAAACGAGAGGAGAGAGGAGAGAAGAGAAGAGAAGAGGAGATGATGAGATGAGATGAGATGAGATGAGATGAGATGAGATGAGATGAGGTGAGTCGAAACGAAACGAGAGGAGAGGAGAGGAGAGAAGAGGAGATGATGAGATGAGATGAGATGAGATGAGATGAGATGAGATGAGATGAGATGAGATGAGATGAGATGAAACGAAACGAGAGGAGAGGAGATGATGAGAGAAGAGGAGAGAGAGAAGAGGAGATGACACGAGATGAGAGGAGAGGTGAGGAGGTGAGGGGATGAGATGAAATGAAATTAAACAAGAGGAGAAGAGGAGATGATGAGATGAGATGAGATGAGATGAGATGAGATGAGATGAGATGAGATGAGATGAGATGAGATGAAACGAACGAAACGAAAGGAGAGAAGAGGAGATGATGAGAGAAGAGGAGAGGAGAGAAGAGGAGATGACACGAGATTAGAGGTGAGGGAGGTGAGGGAGGGAGGGGATGAGATGAAACGAAATGAAACAAGAGGAGAGAAGAGGAGATGATGAGAGGAGAGGAGAGAGAGAGGAGGAGAGGAGAGGAGAGGAGACGAAGCGAGAGCGAAGCGAGAACGAGAGAAGAGGAGATGATGAGATGAGGAGAGGAGAGGAGAGGAGATTAAATTAGATGAGAAGAGATGAGAAAACGAAAGGAGAGAAGAGGAGATGATGAGATGAGATGAGATGAGATGAGATGAGATGAGATGAGATGAGATGAGATGAGATGAGATGAAACGAAACGAAACGAGAGGAGAGGAGATGATGAGAGGAGGAGAGGAGGAGAGGAGATGATGAGAGGAGAGGAGAGGAGAGAGGAGAGGAGAGGAGAGGAGATGAAAGGAGATTAGATGAGAAGAGATGAGACGACAAAACGAGAGGAGAGGAGAGAAGAGGAGAGATGAAATGAGATGAGATGAGATGAGATGAGATGAGATGAGATGAGACGAAACGAAACGAAACGAAACGAGAGGAGAGGAGAGGAGAGGAGAGGAGGAGATGAGATGAGATGAGATGAGATTAGATGAAGAGAAGAGAGGAGAGAAGAGGAGATGATGAGATGAGATGAGATGAGATTAGATGAGATGAAACGAAACGAAACGAGAGGAGAGAAGAGGAGATTATGAGAGGAGAGGAGAGGAGAGAGGAGAGGAGATGAGATGAGATGAGATGAGATTAGATGAAACGAAATGAGAGGAGAGAAGAGGAGAGGAGAGAAGAGGAGATGATGAGAGGAGAGGAGAGGAGATGAGATGAGATGAAACTAAACGAAACGAGAGGAGAGAAGAGGAGATGATGAGAGGAGAGGAGATGACACGAGATGAGAGGTGCGGGGAGGGGAGGGGAGGAGATGAGATGAGATGAGATGATATGAAATGAAATGAAACGAAACGAAACGAGAGGAGAGAAGAGAAGAGGAGATGATGATAAGAGAGGAGCGGAGAGGAGACAATACGAGAGCATATGATGGGAGAATAGTCGTGCCGCTGCATTCTGAATCATCTGCAAAGGTTTGATTTTGCATGATGGACATCCAGCTAGAAGAGCATTGCAGTAGTCCAGTCTAGAAATGACAAGGGTCTGGACAATAAGTTGTGCAGCATGCTATGTAAGGAAAGGCCTGATCTTTCTTATGTTGTGCAATGCAAACCTGCAGGATCGAGCAGTTTTTGCAATGTGGTCTTTGAAAGTGAGCTGGTCATCGAAGATTACACCAAGATTTCTGACTGAGCTTGATGGTGTAATTGTTGATTAATCTATCTGGATGGCAAAATCATGTTGTAGAGTTGGAGCGGTCGGAAATACAAGATGTTATTCAAGAACTCATAATGTGTGATCAGAAAATTATCAGAATAAACATCTGTATTCGCATCTAAACCTGATCAAACCTGAAAGTAGAGGATCGTTCAGAATAATGGTACAAAACTTTTCACTGAGGCGGTACCTTTTCAAAAGGTACAAATATCATGTACAGTTTAGGTATTAATAAGTACGTTCAAGATACTAATATTCACTCTTTAGCAGTAGTAGCAGCAATATATTTTCTAATAACTGTGATATGATTTTTAACACTTTTTCAATATTTTGATATATAAATTACCAGTGTTTCCCATACATTGATGTATTTGTGGTGTTTGACTTCGTTGAATAAACATGAGCACTGCACGTTTCAAAATCAAAATGTGGTGCGGGTGATTTATATGAATGTATCTCTGACTGTCTTCAGAATAGTTTTGATGGCGTTTTTATTGTATCTAATAATGTAGTGTTCATGAGCGGAGCTGCTTAGATTACAGCCGTTACTGGAGAAACCGCTGGTTCTGCTGCTTCCACAGCGCCTCCTGCTGGCAGACAAGCAGATTGCATTTTCAACAATAAGCCCGTATCCAGCAACATGTTTTTGTTGTTGCTCTTTTTTGTTTCTGCAGCAACTCACTTGGAATCAGTATTTCTTTTTTTGGGGGTTATAGAAATTAATACTTTTATTTAGTAAGGATGCTTTAATTTGATCAAAAGTGATGATAAAGGCATAATGTTACAAACTATTTATATTTCATATAGATGCTGTTCTTCTGAACATTCAAGAATTCTGAACATCAAAGAAACCTGACAAAAATTATACTCTGCTGTTTTTAGCATAATAATACATATTATTTTGAGCAGCAAATTGGAATGTTAGAATGATTTCTGAAGATCATGTGACACTGAAGACTGGAGTAATGATGCTACAAATTCAGCTTTGCAATCACATTGCAAATATAAAGCAGTTATTCTAAATGGTATTTTTTTTCAAAATGTTACTGTTTTTGCTGTATTTGGATCAAATAACTGCAGGCTTGGTGAGCAGAAGGTAATTCTTTAAAAATCATGATTACTGTTCATAATTTTTGACTGGTAGTGTATGTTAGCCTATAGTTTGAAGTTAAGTCGGAGATGTTTAATTGACAGTGATTTCACATTTATTGTGCTGTTTTTTCCCCTCTAAAATAGTATATAGTTCTATAGCAGGAGTTCAAAGACTTGGCAAATTCATTTTCCATAAGTTTGTAGGTACAGACATCTGATGTGAGCATTCTTGGCAGTTTTTATGAGGCTTTTTATATTGTATATTGGAATCGAAATTGGAATTATCTAGTATTGACAGAAGTTAATAAATATATTGTGATATACATTTTGGCCATATCATCCAGCTCTAGCTGTACCTTTTTCAAAAGTACAGTCCCAGTGACACTTTTTGTACCTTGTTTTTCTGAGAGTTTGGGAATCTGAGGGTCACTGATGATTCGTCTTAAACTGCAGCGAATAAACACAAAGCTCATTATTTATTCATGAGGGAGAAGAAAACTGGGTCACTCGCCCTCCGACTGGCTCCACCCCTTCATCCATCCACCCATCCATCCATCTTTTTTTTTACTTTATGTATGCAAATGTATTAAATAATGTTTTAAGGACTTATGCGTAAGAAAATGAATCAATAAAGCAAAATATTTTTTTTCCTGCCCTGTTTCTATTTGCTCTATCTTTGCCTTATAAACACAGATCCTAATTTAAATACTAATATTATGTCTGTGCATATAATTAATATTAATGAACACACCGCAGACTCTGATCAGTGCTCTCTCTCTTACTCTCTGTCATGAAATGAGATGTCATGTATAATGTGTTGCAGATGTTTATATTCATCTGGCATAATAAACAAGCTGCATATTTTTCTATAATTTAGGCGTTCGGCGAGGAGAAAGCGTTGTGGTTTTGTGCCTGAAACAGACCCTGAAACTCAGCCAGTTGTCTTTCAGTGCAATTTGATTAATTTGACACAAATGTTTATATCTGGCTTTTCATGTCCAGACTCGATCTGGGCGTTTTTGTGAATTATAATTGTTCTTCAGAGGTTAGGTTAACGTCGTAATTAAGACCAATTTGACTCCTAAAATAAACAGAAAGCTGAAATGAAGCAGCGAGACGTGTGACAGGACCGTGAAGCGCTGAACTTCAGTGAAGAAACCAGGCTATCAACTCACAGCATACTCAAAGTTAATTAACAATTTGTTAATTGAATACAGGGCCTATAATTGTTGCATTACTAGCATAAACATCATTTTCTTCAAATATTATTAAAGCGTTTTTTGTTGCACCTATTAGAGATTCTTGTCTGTGAGTTAATTTCATTATGCTAATGAGCTCTCTTCCTCTCAGAACCTTCGCTTTGATCCGTGTTAATTGTCATGGTCTTCAAAGACAAAGTCACCACTTACTTTAAATGAATTTTACATTTTTTTAGGGAATCTTATGGAAATGAGGAAGAAGTAATTAAATTTTTATGACGCGTCTCAGTATTTTTAACGGGTACGATACAGAAGAGGTTTCGTTTCAACATTTAACAGGGGAAAACTGAGAAACCAGAAAGAAAATAAAACGGTCAGATGCTAAAGATTAAAGCGGCTCCGAATCCAAGACTTAATTTGTACTGATAAACTTTAGTCTTTAATATGCTCTTTTGTGTTCGCAGCGTGAAATCGTCACGAGCTAGAGAAACTAAACTTTCCCTTCTTTTCTCTCGCTCACCTTCTGAACTGTTTCAGATTCTCCATATCCCCTAAAACAGCGATTCACATCCAGAAGACATCAAATCAAACACCTCGCCATCATTTCCAAAGAACGCTCTCACAAATAACGGCCCCAGTTAGAACTCGAAGGCTCTGAAACCATGAGAGAACGTCTGAAGTTTCACAAAGAAGGTTTTATTCTTTAGTACTTTAATGAATCCAGAAAGCAGCTGACTGATCTCAAGAAGCTCTAATGTAGTTTTTTTTCTCCACAGAGGCAGAACTACATCATAAAACACTAAACACATCAGGTATAAATGAATTAAAACAAACACTGCGTGTGTAAATGACTCCTGCTGTAGTTACACTGTCCTGAAACGGAGACTGGATTGAACAGTTAACTTAAAAGATTAGTTCACATTCAAATAAAAATGTCCTGATAATTTACTCACCCCCATGTCATCCAATATGTTTATGTATTTCTTTCTTCAGTCGAAAATAAATTCAGTTTTTTGATGAAAACATTCCATGACTTGTATCCATATAGTGAACTTCAATGGACTCCAAACGGTTGAAGGTCAAAATGACAGTTTCAGTGCAGCTTCAAAGGGCTATAACGATACCAGATGACACATAAGTGTCTTCTCTATCGAAACCATCGGTCATTTAAAAACTAAATAATAGATGTATATGCTTTATAAACACACATGCTCGCCTGTTCTGCGATGCGCGTCCCAGACTTCACGTAATACATAATAAAATTGAAAAGATCACGCTTGGCGCAGGCGGAAGTACTGAGTCAGTGTTTACAAGTTGAACGTGCAAATACTAAGTCAAACCCGTTTAAAAAAACGGGAATTACAACTCAATGAGTTTACGGTAAAACAACGATGACAGACGATTTTGAACTTGAAGGAGAAGGGGAGAGCCTATGTCAAGCGTGACCTTTTCAACGTCATTACGTATTACGTCAAGTCTGGGACACGCATCGCAGAACAGGCGAGCATTTGTGTGTTTATAATACATATACATTTTTTTAAATGAGCGATTGTTTGGCTAGATAAGACCCTTATTCATCGTCTGGTATCGTGTATAGCCTTTGAAGTTGCACTGCAATGATGAAAAAATATATATAACCCTGCCCAAAACACACTAGAAAATGTGATGGATCTAATGGTTATAATGAGAGTTGTATTGGTTTTAATGGAAACAACAATGGTGTCTGCTGGTATGTGATGGATTCCATTGGTGGGATGTTAAATCTTATAGCACAAATGCCCAAAACACACGACAAAAATGAATTTTGTAATGTTTTACTGGAAGAAGTTAATGATTTATAATGGTATTTTAATGGAAACCATTGGAATTTCTGTGATGGTTTCTATTTGGGCTTCTATTGGAAACTGTAATTTTGACCTTCAATCATTTGGAGTCCATTGAAGCTAAATATATGTATACAAATCCTGGAATGTATTCATCAAAAACCTTAATTTATTTTCGACTGAAGAAAGAAATACATAAACACCTTGAATGACATGGGGGTGAGTAAATTATAAGGACATTTGAATTTGAAAGTGAACTAATCCTTTAACCACTTGGAAATCAGAACTGTGTGTCATTTATGGATATAAAAAAACAATAATCGTGTGCTCAGACTGCATTTTAGAGGTTGAATTAAAGATGCACCTTCATGTGTGCACCCTTCACACCTGCTGCTTTTAAAAAGATTCTCAGACTAATTATCCAAAAATAAAATTATTCAAAATACAAATGCTTTTTGTAAGTAAAAAAAAAGATTATTGGAGTATGTTTTACAAGAAAATATTGTTTCATACTATGTTGTATACCTTTCACATTTAATTATGTCACTTGCTGTTTATTTGTTGTTTGTGAAATTGACTAACAATTTCTGATTGAAAAGTTTAGCAGTGAAAGATATTAACTTGAAAATGCTACAGTAAGTATGACAACAGTTTACAGTAGAATATTGTTATATTGACGGGTTTGGGAAGTGAAAACGAGTCATTTTATAATTTACAGTGAAAAATCAAAACTGCTGTTTTTTTTTAACCATACAATACACATATTGATTGATTGTATTTTATTTTTCAGTGTGGTTTTAATGCAGTGTGGTTTTAACAATTTCTGGCTATTAAAAACAGAGGAGACATTTCATTAAGCCACACTATGTGCCTTTGCTACACAGACACATTTTTATCTCCAAAATAACATAATAATGTTTCTGAGGTTCACTGCTGAGCTTCAGGGGACAGAACCCGGAGACCCCGAGAGTCTTCAGGTTTATCTATGAGGACCAGATGAAGCGTCAGATGTTTAAGAGAGTGATTCTTACAGTATGTGCTGTGTGTGATTCAGGTGTTTTTGTCTCGTTTAGCTTTCACACTAATCACAACTCATTTAAACATCAACTGATTAGTTTCTGACTAATAACATTTAGATCTAGATCACAAAATATAAATACATGAATATGAGCAGAGATTCTGTGCATCAGCTGGTTATCTCTGTGTGTGTGTGTGTGTGTGTGTGTGTGTGTGTGTGTGTGTGTGTGTGTGTGTGTGTCATTAACCTGGATATAAGCGGGTCACTGAAGGTCCCCTCAGGAAACACAGCAGGTGGTTTGATTTATTTATTTATTTGCGGTGTTCAGAGCTTGATGAGGAGTGTTAGTTCATCTAAACACAGAAACTATGCAGATGTGTGTGGATTAACCACATCACTGGATTCTCATACAAACTGCATGTCTGCGCTTCACATGTACAGATGAATTATAGAAATTAACCAGTGGATTCAGAAATAGATTTGAATCACATTCGAATCATTCAATTAAATCAAATCTAATTTTGATTCTGATCATCATACTTATTCTGATTTGAAATCAGATTTTAAACTATAAAATTGTATTTATCATCTTTATTTCAAATCAGATGTATATTTGGATTCAGATTTTGATTATGAAGCTTATTCAAGTTCTAAAGTGTATTCCAGTCATGTTTCAAATTCGAATTTGGATTCATATTCTGATTTTGATTCTGATTGTAATACATAATCTTATGAATGTTTCAGATATTAAGATTCACTGATTTGTATTCCGATTCTCATTCTAATTCTGATTTGGAATCAGATGCATCTTTTATTTATGATCCTAATTTTGATTCAGATTTATATTTTGATTCTGAATCTTATTTAAATCCGGGTGCATATTCTGGTTATGTTTCATTTGGATTAGCATTCTGACTTTAATACTTAATCAAATTTATGTTTCATATTTTGATGTAGATTCTGAATTTGTTTTGGAAATGCTAGAATAATTCAATGAAATATAATTCAGTAACAGGAACAAGATGCATAAATATAGCACATGGTACAGTTGCCTGTAGTGTACACACACCATCATCACTCAAGTGTGCATTTTAATCTTTAGTTTGATTTATATAGTTTTATACATTAATACAATTCTAAATTCATGCATTTTATGTGGTAAAGCAAGGAGACGTGAGATTTGTCAAATAAGAAACAGATGTGAAAATGTTTAACTCCACTACAATCTGTAAAGCAAGTATCCATGTGTTTTAATATAGCAATCATATGTTTATATTGTCATAACTACATCCTTCTATATTCAAAATAACAAACAACTCACATTAAAATTCACTCAAACAAAAAAATCAGAAACACAGCTTAAACCAGCCTAAACACGACTATGGTGTTTGAGTGCGAGCTGGATTTCTGGCTTATAAAACAGACCAGACCAGACTGAGCATCTTAAGGCTGGTTTGAGCTTCCTGATATCATCATGCTCGAGTAGATGAGCTCTCCGTCCCTCAGAGAAAACACCTCACGCGCTATTTTCATACTCTCTGTCCTTCAGTCACTCTCACAGGAATAAACGTGCATGCTGTACATGAAGCCCAGATAAATAAATAAAAAGATACAAGAACCTCCTAGATAATTGAAATGGAGAGAGAGAGAGAGAGAGAGAGAGAGGCGGTGAGTGTGGAGGTGGCAGGTATGATTAAAACCGCTGTGATTTATGGGAAGGTGGACCGGAGTCGTCAGGCTTCACGCTCTGATGCCCCGCACACATAAACTCATCTCATCTCAGTGCAACACACACACACACACACACACACACCTATACAGGTAAGCCTGCATTATAAGGACATTTTCTTCAAACCAGAAAAAAACGTGGTTTATAGGGACTATGCTTTCCTTTTATAGTAGAGCTTTCAAATAAAAAAATAAATGCTTTAAAAAATCAGGGCATCAAAACACAACATTTATTTGTTATTTATCATTTATAAAACAAGATACACAACATCCTGAGTTTTGCTGATTTACAAGGACATATGTCCTGGAAGACAGAAACCTGAATTATGAGGACACAACGGTTTACAAGGACAGTGTGATGTCACGATGACATCACAGCTCATTAGAATATAACCAATACACACAAACATGACAACACCCTGCACTACAAAGACATAAGGGTTTACTAGGACTGTGAAATCATAATAATAAACTACGTATAATTATATATTATATAAACAATAATACAATTGTTTTATATAATTAAACTATTTTAAATTTATATCTGAAGTCCAAACTGTATATTTATATGCATTTAATGCCATAGCAAAAACTTTTATTTGCAGTTTAGACTGCAGATAAGTTTGACATTGTCAAAAATTGCTTTGTCATGCTGCGAATGATCGCACACAGTGTGAATAGCTCCATTGGGACCTGTTCTTTTAATTCAAGAGTGTCATCTCATCATATAGTTGTGCTGCTTAATCAAACTCAGTGTGAAAGGGCCTTAAGGAGTACCTACTGAATGCCTATAGAAGAAATACAATGTATGTCTCTTTTAGTTACACTCGAGTGCAGTATAAAACAACACATTCACAATGAATCTTGCTGAAGACAGATTTTAATGAACAGACTCACTCAAACACTGATTACAGGGAAGAAACAATTCCTCATGATTAAAGAGGCACCTGAGTGATGGAAACATCCATTTTGGATTTACTACAACAGCTTTAAAACAGTCCATGTGAACATACATTTTGATAGTCTTGCAAACAATGCAGATACTTCATACCAGATTAAAAAAATAATAATTAAAAAGCCTGTTTTTATTTCATACCTTAAGCAGGACACACCAAGCCACCGGTCGGTGAGCATCTGTTGTGCTAGTGTAGTTTGTTTGGCGTGTTCCTCACGTCGGCGCAGTGAGAACTCTGATCGGTGCTCAGTTCAGCAAACGAGTCAGTGCTCCAGAATTACAGCGAAAGTGATGAAAACGAGTAAGTAAATGAAGGCAGCACAGACAGAAGACTGTTCTGATGTTACGTGATCTTACCCAAGCATTTCAATATGTGAATATTTTCATAACAACATGAAAGTCGCTTAAAATGAAGTTATCAATACAACTGATATTCAAAATAGTAAGCAAGCACTGTTTTATTTCCATTTAGTATATCCGTTTATCTCGTATATCCGGGATCTCATTTTGAATAAAGAATATATACTATTGATAGCTGCTGATATAGACCGCTAACTCCTCTCACGCAGGCACAGAACACACGTGTTAGTTTGCAGAGGGCTGTAGTCTGTGCGGTGTTCAAGCACAGATTTTTGATCCGACACAGGCGACAACACTGTCGGCTTTCATCGCTGATAGTTCTTTGAAGTCAGTTTGGTGTGTCCCGGCCTTTACAAAATTACAGACTGCTCGTGAAAGCAGGTCAACTACAGAAAATGAACATTTAATTCAAACCTAGTTCAGTGAAGAAGTGTATGTTAGCTACAACAGCAGAAAGGATCAATTCATTTTCAACTTTTAAATCCAGTAAAAAGTATTACAAAAATATTTACAACAAGAGTTGAAATATCATCATTATAAAGTGCAACAATCTTTGAGAACTAAGCTGGAAAAACACATTTTTATAGCTGCATTCAGTAAACACTGACAGCATAGTGGTTAGAAGGTGCAGACATCACTAACCTTCAGACCTCCTCTGTCTTACTAATGACTAAAGCACTATTAACATTCTAGTAACTACTATTAACTACCAAGAAACTGATTAACAATTTAGTAAATAGCACTCGGTTGAAACTGATAGTTCACTATTAGCTAATAAATAACTATGATTTTTATTTTCATATCTCCTGGAGAACTACTAAGAACTACTGTATACAGGTTCAAAATGTATGTGAATTATGCATAATGTATATTTAATTATAAAGTTAAGATCATGATAATCCACTAGTAACAAATCAAGTATTACCAAATATTTCTAAAGAAACTAATTACTTGGATCAATATTCTAATGTGAAAAGCATAATAACTCTGTAATATTGACTGACGTCATTGTAAGCTTTTGAGATATATGTAAGGTTTTGGATAGTAATGACTGATGTGTTACTACATCCTTCTGAATAAATTACTCATTATTTGGATCAGTATTCTAAAGTGAAGATAACGGCAACCCACTAGTAATGATTTAAGTGTTAGCAAAATTAATTACTAACCAGAAACTTACAAAAACTTCAAAAGTTTACAATAACGTCAGTAATTACTAGGAGTTATCACGATCTTCACTTTAGAATACTGATCCAAATAATTAATAATTCTTTCTGAAGAATTTGGTAATAATTGAGTCATTACTAGTGGATTGCCATGACCTTCACTTTAGAATTGATTATACACTATGTTTTCATATTAATTATATTTATGCAGTAGTTCTTGGGGAGGTATGCAAAACATTTGACTAAGCACGATCACTTACTAATTCATTAATCAGAGTTTCTTGTTAGTTACTAGTAGTTACTAGAGTGCTAATCTTGCGTTACTCATGTTTTCTCGTGTAGTTATTCATTAATGATGGAACAGTATTGTAAAGTGTTAACCCCTTATGTTTTCACTGAATGTTTTTAGCACAGGCTCTTCAGCTTTTTCGCTCTTTAGTGGCCATATGTCCTTTGGCTGTGTAGAAATGTTTCATCATTCTTCTCTCCTCACGATGTTCAACACGTCCAGTCACTATAAACAAGAAAGCAAAATACTGTGAACTGCTCTATATGCATTCAGTAGCATTGTATAAAGCTAACTGTTTTAGATAATGTCATTGCCTATAAGAAATCTGAAAGTCTGATAGTTTAGAGGTTTTAAAAGGCCTTACAATAAAAGTCACACAGAGAAACAAAGGATTATGAGTTGTCTGCTTATACGGAAAAACTGTTGTGCCTCACTCTGAAAACCGTCAAAATAAAAGCTTGTGGTAAAAATTAAGAAATTAAGACGTAAATAGTAGAAATTAGTATTGCAATTTACGGTCTTACTATACAATTTGTATTATTATATTTAAATTTACAGTAAAATAATATTTGTTTTTAGTTTATTTTTTATAATTAATTGGTCAAAAATAATAGTAGGATTGTGGTCAATGAAAAGAGCTACTGAAAGAGGTTTGAGTTGGTTCTTATAAAGAGTTAACACAAGCGTAAACACCCACATTTCTCAAGTTTTCCCAAACTGTTCAGCCTTAAAAAGATGGTTTACCATTGCCATTTCTCATACTGACAGAAAAAAATATATTGCATGTCAGTTTTTGTTGTTGTTGCTTTCTTAAATACTGTGCAGCCCTAACAGCTCAATTTCAGAAAGGACTTTGACATAACATCGGTGTTTGTCTTCAAATAACCATGAACATGTTGACTTTATCTAATTAAGTTTATTTTGATCAACTATCTGTCACGGTTTCTTTAAACAGTGCTCTTAGCTCCTAATTTAATAAGCACTGCTGGTGTCATTACAGTCATAAGACAAACAGGGATCTGCACACTGCTCAAGTTTTACAACTCTTTTAAGTTATTTCTGCAGCATGTTCATTTTGATTAATCTCCCATTTTCGTCTATGCTATGCTATCCAATCACTGCATTCAAACATCTCAGTATATGATTCAATAAGAAAAAAACAGGCATTTTTGAATATTAACACAGAGTTGGAAATATTCCTTTATTTGAATAACCTTAGTTTGATACAATACTTTGAGACTGTATCAGAAAGTACATAAAATCACTTATCAGTGAGTGTTGTCAATTGATAAAATAATAATAATAATTAAATCGCACATTTTTTCTGAAATTAATCTTCATTTTACTGTGGATTAATTTACAAGCGATGCACAATTCGGCACAGGATTTTTCGGAAAACCTGAAACTTAAAGACGACGCTATGCGACTATATTGGATCTGACAGTAATGTCACACAAGAGTGAGTAACTGCTTTTATTACGTGATCACTATTGCTTTGTCTGTTATTACAGATCGTTTGATATGTACTAAATATTTATGTGTTTTGCCCTAAAATCACAGCATCGTCCATCTATGAAGGATGTAGACTGTCGAACATACACAACTATTGGCCAATCATAGCAGTGGGTGTTTACTTCGGAGTCTACAATTCACCACGCCTGTTCAAACAGAGCGGTTTGATGACGGGGTCAGAAACAGGACAGAAAACAGCCTATTACTTCAAAATTATGTTTTTTAATGTAAAAATCTTCTTAACATTTTAAGTGGAGCTCAGAGAACAGAAAAAAAACTAAAAAAACAAAGGCAGTTCATGACCCCTTTAAAACAAAACCAAACTGCAGATCACCAGTTTGTTCACCATATTCAAATAATGTTAAGGACTTTTTTAAAGCTTTATATAAAGCAGCATTCACTTACATAATGAAGTGCATTTGTCATACATATGCTACACATATGGTGTAGCCATTGGTTTCACAACAATAATTATCATAATTACACCACAAATATGGCTTATCATCTGAAAAATGTACGTATTAGCAACTTTACATGGCCGCTCAATCTAATGTTAACCCAGAGAAATGCTATGGAAGTGTTTGTGTGGAGTGGACAGCGCTCACTGCAGGACAGATTGAGGCGCCGGTGCGCTCACTTGCTCTTTAAACATTCGTCATACAGATAAAATTAATACATATTTCAAATATGTAAAGTCTCTACGTTTAAATTTGTGTGCACTCATAATAACAACAAAACATTGTGCTTTTGTAAAATAAAGCAAGCACGGGATGCGCTTACAGCCGTCTCGGTCTCTGTGAACTTGAACATGAAACTGCATGTATATCTTTGCCTTAAAGACATCAATAATTATATATATAGAGAGTGAAGTGTCTACTTTCAAATAAACTAATTCAAATGAAATACAAATATTCTCAGATTATGTAATCCGTATGAAACATGCATATAGGTGCATCAATACCATGGAGATGATGAGTCAGTGTTGCGAGTTCATCTCTTAAACCGAAAACAAAAAATAGTTTATCAAATTATTAAAATGTTAACACAGCCTCCTTACTGTTTTTCCCTGACACATTCATTACTTCTGCTGGTGCTGTGGCAAGCTTTGTGCGTGTGCTTGAGCACTTATTAAGCTACGTAGGCAATTAAAGGCTCATTATGATTATTTAAATGGTTTATTAATAAACGTGTGAATAGTCAACTAATGCTTCAAATGAACGACTACTAGTCGACCAGATAAATTCTTAGTCGAGTGCAGCCCTGATTATTAGGCGTGTTATTATTCAGCTTTTAGTATCAAATTGCCCCACTATTTCACCGCTCAACACACAGGCGCAAATGAGGATTAGGCTTCTTCTCTTCATTGGAAATGTTTTAAAAACAGACTATAAAACTAAGCCCACAACAAAATTGAACTGCAAGGTGATAAACCAATTTTTACAAATTATGTCAAGAGTAAGAGACATCTTTTCTTGAACAGCTGTATGAATAAACATGCTGATACTGCATCGTTAAAAAATATTAATGCATATTCTACATCATCATCATAAAATATTGCAGATAATAAATCAGTCTAATACAGGGCTCGTCATGGGAGCACCGTCCAGAGCGCTGTATGACTGATGTGTTTGTTTAATTTAACTTTACTCCAAATATATGAACTTACCTGTTTTAAATACTTTTATTTAACGTCTTCGTTTATGTCCAATATTTAGTTCTTTAAACTAATATTTATCCAATATCCAATATTTGGCAAACCATTCTGTCCTTGCAATGTAGTGTGTTTTCAGGTTCACATATGGTGTAACTACAATGACTATGGTTTTAATACAGTGTCCTGGCAAACCATTCTGTCCTTGCAATGCAGGGTGTTTTCTGATTAACAGCGTGTAACTCTACCACAAGTCTCTATGTTAATTTTCTATTTGGCATATATAAGTAAGCACACTCAACGAAAATGACACAATACCTGTTCTGAACTTCTGGTAAGAGTCTAGACATTGCAGTAACGGCATCTGCCTTCATCTTTAAAAGAGAGAATAAATGTCGTAAATATTGGTGTAGAATATTTGCTCAAGCTAAAGAAACTCGAAGAACAAATCTAGACACTGTAAGTCTGCTTGTGGCCACAAATTGAAATTACGTCTTTAACATGACTCTTGACTGTCTATTAAGTTTTTATTTTCACTTTCTATGGTTGAGATGTAAAATGAACACAGCTGGATAGTCAAATACCAACTCACATAAGGATGCACACAACATTTAGGCCTAAATGATTTTACAACACCTCAGCTGCAAGTGTGCAACTTTTTGTTCAAAATTAACAATGCATTTTATGAGTGAGTACATCAATCAATCTTCCAAAAAATTTCTCATCTTAATATGAATCAGTACATTAAAAAGTGGGACTGTTTTCAATTTGTCAGGTCTATCCTGCCCAGTAACTGTGTGATTCTCCATATCCATAAACAGAGAAGTAGATATAGCTACAATACAGCTAAATTGAACAGAAAACCAGTGTATTGATGCATCATTTTTTTCTTTGCATATTGCATACACATTATATTGAACATATAATCAACTTTTATTATATTTTATAGAAAAATAATAATGCTATAATTATCGTTATTGTTTTAGCACTCTGCTTCTATTGTTTTAATTTGTACGTTGTTTTGGATTAAAGCATCTGCTAAATCAAGGGTTTTCAAACTGTGGGTCGCAAACCCGTGTGGATTACAGAGTGGGATAAGGTGAGTCACACAAAGTCACTTGACTACAGCTAAATTTGTGTTTCAATGACACACACACACACATTTCAGTCTAGGTTGTGCGTTTTGAAGCACGGGAGTGAACATGTTGTAACATGGTAGTTTGTTTTAACATGGGAGGTCTATGGGACTGACTCCTTTTGAGCCAGTCTTTAGCGGCCAGTCGATGGTGCAGTGTTGGTCACTTCCGTGTTGGTTTCAAGAGAGACTGGGAGGTTGACACTTGGGTAAACCCCATGCTGAGTTTAACATCACTCAGCGGTTCACGGAGTGAGCTGTTTCGAGTTTTTATGGACATGTTTCATATTTTAATGTCTGTAAACTAAAAAAATACTTAAACATTAGTATTGAAATTTTACGGTTGTACTATGAGATAAAATTTTTATTTTTCTTAAATTCTTAATTTCTGCCATATTAAACTTTTAAGTAAGATTAAGCTTAAAGTAATGTCAATTGTATTTTGATCTGAAAAATTCATATTTAATCTGAAAAAACCATTTTTATGGGTTGTAAAATAGGGAATGCAGGATATATCGTTTTAGCATCTACACTGTGATGTGCACAACAGGCACAATGCCCAGAAGAGATCGTAGTTGATTTGTGATCTGTACAAACCATGACCCACAGTTCAGAATGCATGTGATTTGCAGATTAATTGCGAAGCTTAACCATGATAGAGAGTGTTTATCATTTGCAAGTGATTTTAAGCCCTGTCAGTTTAAACATTCAAGCCTTATTGATGTCAAACACTGCATTGAAAGGACAGAGCGGTTTGACAGGATATTCATTCATGCGATTCATTCAGAAACAAAACAGCACCGTGCTTTGATTGGCGATGCACAACAGTTCTGCTGAGGCTTTATTAACTTTTATAACTGCTTTATAAAATCAGTCATGTTTGCACGCATTTTAATTGGGATAAATAGCCCTTGTGATAATGCCTTACACGTACAGTATGGGTTATATTAATTATAAGACAAAAACGAATATACTGCATCGTTAAAAATATGAATGCATATTCTACATCATCATCATAAAAAATTGCAGATAATAAATCAGTCTAACACAGGGCTGTTTGTTTAATTTAACTTTACTCCAAATTTATGAACTTACCTGTTTTAAATACTTTTTTTTTACGTCTTCGTTTATGTCCAATATTTAGTGTTACACTGTTGTTTTTTTAAATAAATATACTTTTGATTTTCACCGTTGACTGATTTTGCAGATCTTTTAGACTGATATAACATCCGTGCGTCGATGCGGCAAACTTGTCAGGTGGCGCAGTACTAATAGCGATGTATGACTGTTGTATGCGAATATATAAGAACTAGATGTTTTAAATATTTTTATATTCAACATTAGTGATCGACCGATATTGATTTTTTATAACCGATACCGATACTTTATACATTTATGTACCGATAACCGATATTCAGAACCGATATTTATTTACTGTTATAAAGATTGTTTTATTGTAATAAAAATAAATTCGTTCAGATAGAGGACACTAAAATTAAAACTGAGCGCGGCTGCTAAATGCAGCGCCGCGAGCGAACGAGAGTCTTGCATCACAGCAGTCTAGGTCTGCATAACCGGCTGTCCCGACCAGATTTATTACTCCGCTGTCCTTGAAGGACGTGCAATTCTCTTTCCTTTTTTGTGTTATGCTTATCCTATCATTTTAAATGACAGACTGTGTCAATTTATTTATTTTCTCTGCTGCACTTTTCACTGTGTTAACAGCAAGATGTTAAATTAATTTATTGTTTTACAAGACTAATAAAATAGCTATTAGGCTAAACCTAATTTTTTTCCTATTGTGTTGTAGGCTGAATGTTAGCATAAACAAATTATATCCTGACAAAACAAATTATAATAAGGATTACAATTTTTTATAACTTTTTCCTCTCTGTGAAACTTTATTCCGTGTTGGCAGCAAAATGTTATTGACATTTATCAGTCAATAAATTCAAGACTCTTGACAAGACAAAAATAAAATAAATACACCTTTATGCAGACTAAACTTGTATTTGTTAGCCTAGCTCTCTTTCTTTCAGCAGAAATGTGAACAAACAGAATATTTCGCGGGAGCGGGTGTGTGCGGAATACAACCTAAAATAGTCCCGCGCAGACCTCTGCATCACAGATCAGATTTAATTTATCACATGAAGAGAGATGACTGACAAGAAGAGTGAGGTGACACAGACAAGAAGAGTGAGGTGACACAGACAAGAAGAGTGAGGAGACACAGACAAGAAGAGTGAGGTGACTGACAAGAAGAGTGAGGTGACACAGACAAGAAGAGTGAGGTGACACAGACAAGAAGAGTGAGGAGACACAGACAAGAAGAGTGAGGAGACACAGACAAGAAGAGTGAGGAGACACAGACAAGAAGAGTGAGGAGACACAGACAAGAAGAGTGAGGAGACACAGACAAGAAGAGTGAGGAGACACAGACGAGAAGAGTGAGGTGACACAGACAAGAAGAGTGAGGAGACACAGGCAGAAGAGTGAGGTGACACAGACAAGAAGAGTGAGGAGACACAGACAAGAAGAGTGAGGTGACACAGACAAGAAGAGTGAGGAGACACAGACGAGAAGAGTGAGGTGACACAGACAAGAAGAGTGAGGTGACACAGACAAGAATAGTGAGGTGACACAGACAAGAAGAGTGAGGAGACACAGACAAGAAGAGTGAGGTGACACAGACAAGAAGAGTGAGGTGACACAGACAAGAAGAGTGAGGTGACACAGACAAGAAGAGTGAGGTGATACAGACAAGAAGAGTGAGGTGACACAGACAAGAAGAGTGAGGTGACACAGACAAGAAGAGTGAGGCGAGACAGACAAGACGATGTGGAAGAGTTTCAAAACCAAATGTAAATGCGCCTGTTCTGAGTCTGACATTAATCTAGGTCAAGGAGAAAACTCACGAGATCTACCAAGTGAAAAGTATATAAATGATAAAATACACATTAAATTAATAATTAAAAGGCTTGTTGTGATGTATCTTTATGTTGCATTCATTTAATAATGATAAATAAAATAGTATTTTATTATTATTCACGCTGTATTCAAGCAGAAATATGATGTTATAGTGAACCGAGAGCGCACATACGGTTCGTTTGCGCATCATTTATAACGGACATAACGCGCGCCTAATGCAGGATCATGTCACTGTAATCAGTTTTACCTTGATTACAAAACTTGCCCATCAATCTTGTGTGTATCCTGTGTTTATCCAGCGAGAGCAGTAGTTTGTGTATCATGTTCTCATACAGCGGCTTTGAGCCGCCGTTCAGTCTGTATTCACAGCGCCATGAGAACCGTATTTCTCCTCCTAAACAGAGAATACGTAGAGAGGTGAATACGATCTATTACCCCTGATCTAAGTGATAATATTTTTAAAAAACATTCGTTTTTCATTTATTTGGTTCCACAGTATTTGCTGTTTTTATTTTAAACACTGCTTGGCGAATTTGCTGCTGATATTAAAGTCAAAGTAAAACGCGCACGGCGCTTACAGGCTATTTAAAACCTAAGGAAAAGAGGGAAAACTCAAACAAAATATCAACTTCATTTTAAACTACAGTTTTAGGTTTATAAGCTGTTGAATAGGCTAAAGAGTGAATAATAATAATTCACTGGATAATGTTAATTCACTGAATAATATTCTCTGTAATATTGAAATAAGCTATAACAAACAAAACATTGTATTTTATTGCATTTCTCAACTGGCATGTTTTATCAGAATTATTCAAATGTTTTTTGTCATTCTAGATTATGAAATAACTGCTGACAGCGGTTTATCTATTTACAGAGAACTATACTCAAACTGCGATCGCTTGTGGAGAAAATAAACAATTTCGATAGAGATGTATTTATTTAGATGTTTATTGGCGAAACAATGGTTCTATAGTAAATGTTAATATAATTCAGCGTGTTTCAAACAAGTTAATCTTGTATAAAGTTACATGCGTGGTCGTGCTGGAGCTTCTCCTGAGTGAACACTGCTCCAGGTGTGTGTGTACTTGGATGGGTCAAATACAGAGAACACATTTCACTGCTGGTTATACTCTGTATAATTATGTATGTAAAAAATAAATAAAAATACCGATATTTTTTTTTTACAAAACCGATAACCGATTATGGTAAAATGCTTAATAAATATCGGGAAAAATATCGGTAAACCGATATATCGGTCGATCTCTATTCAACATATTAGTTTAACATTATGTTTGAAAGTATATTATTATGTATAATAAGTATATTATGTTTGAAAGTATATTATTTTGATTATTGGTGCTTTCATAGGCTCTCTTACTCACGTACGTGCAATTTAAAACAACAAAAAGTTAGATCCCACAGGCTGGCTCATTGAAAATGACACAATACCTGTTCTGAACTTCTGGTAAGAGTCTTGACATTTCAGTAACGGCATCTGCCTTCATCTGTAAAAGAGACAATAAATGTACGTAAATACTGGTGTAGAATATTTGCTCAAGCTACATAAGTAAAATAATCCTGTGATATGCTGTGAAAGCAGCAGAATCTTAGAAAGCACTGTGACACAGATTGTTGGTTATACCACCCAGCACTAACCTTTATAACATCAGTTAAAATATGAGGTACAGCATAGGGGTCGACATGTGTTTTTCAGGGCCGATGCCGATACCGATTATTACAGATCAAGTAGACCGATAACCGATATTTTGAACCGATATCGTGTCTGGTGTAAAAATGAAAATG
This sequence comes from Gymnocypris eckloni scoliostomus, assembly GCA_027564155.1. Lineage (NCBI taxonomy): Eukaryota > Metazoa > Chordata > Actinopteri > Cypriniformes > Cyprinidae > Gymnocypris > Gymnocypris eckloni. The sequence continues at coordinate 14,729,341 of CM050419.1, forward strand.
AATGCCAAAATTAATAATAACAAGAGCTCTGTCAAAAACAAATTCTTTAAATGCTTTTAAACATGTCTTTAATTCTGAAAACTGTTAATAACAACAACATTAAATAAACAGTAATATTAATAATAACATAAGTGCAGGGATCACCCAGAAACATTCTGTAAACATTTTGTAAAACTTAAAGTAAACGTATTTAGCGTATTGTGTGATTATTCTCAACAAAAGTTGTAATAATTGTTGTAGTTGTATTACGTATATTCTACTGCACCACAGTAATATATTTGGCTAAACCGAACTTATATTTTGACAGGTTGCCATGAGGACCTTTTAAGTTTCTTAATAAGGCTTAATATTTATAGATACTAGTCCATAGCGCGAGTCGATTTAAGTGTACTGACCTACTTGTGATTAATTCATCCAAACTTTGACAAATTCCATGACATTCCGCGTTATACGTTAAATTCCATTATATGACTGCATTCCGCGATTCCGCCCGCATTTTCCGCATCGCGGACATCATAGGTTATATTGAGGTGTTTTGCAACTTCAGTGTAGTGGATTGTGATTTATTGCAATCGTATTGTACCTTTGAGAGACAACTGATGCGTGATCACTGAGGCAGCTCCAGTTAACAAACGCTTTCGTGTGAGACTGCCTTCAGTTTTCCGCGTTGATTGGTCGGACTCGTGACTCTCTACATATCAGATGAGCGGTGGGCGGAGATTGCTCTCAGAGATTGAGATCGCCTCACTCTCACAGAGTGTTGAGCTCAGACAGGCTGCATCGAGCCAAATAGCGCATTTAAACATTAAATAGTTTCACCTGTATTATTTATTCACCAATAAATAATGTCACCTGTAAATAGTATGTTTGTTTGCATTAAAAAATTAAATTAAAATTAAATTAAAAAATTATCGGCAAATCTGTTTTGAAAATGGCCGATATCGATAATCGTAAAAATGCTTAATATCGGCACCGATAATCGGTGACCCCTAGTACTGCATTAAAGTGTTGTTTCGCCTGACATCTGGTTCTGCCTTTTCTGGTACAGAATTTAACCATGCAAAGCTACAATGACCAAACCTTATTGATGTCACTGACAACACACTGTGACTGTATTGAAAGGACAGAGTGGTTTAGCAGGACTTTATGACAGTTATATGTCTACTATTCACTAATCATTAACACACTACAGTGTCCTGGCAAACCATTCTGTCCTTGCAATGTAGTGTGTTTTCAGGTTCACATATGATGTAACTACAATGACTATGATTTCAATACAGTGTCCTGACAAACCATTCTGTCCTTGCAATGCAGTGTGTTTTCAGGTTCACATATGATGTAACTACAATGACTATGATTTCAATTCAGTGTCCTGACAAACCATTCTGTCCTTGCAATGTAGTGTGTTTTCTGATTAACAGCGTGTAACTCTACCACAAGTCTCTACGTTAATTTTCTATTTTGCAGATATAAAGTAAGCAAACTCAAAGCATTGAAAATGACACAATACCTGTTTTGAACTTCTGGAAAGAGTCTTGACATTTCAAGTAACGGCATCTGCCTTCATCTGTAAAAGAGACAATAAATGTACAGTCATGGCCAAAATATCGGCATCCTTGGTAAATATGATCAAAGAACGCTGTGAAAATAAATTTACATTGTTGACCTTTTTGAACTTTTTTAATCACAAAATCTAATCTTTCATTGGATAATAAACATTTTAAATGGGGAAATATCATTATAAAATACATTTTATCAAATACACATTGGACACAATTATTGGCACCGCTAGAAATTCTTCTGAGTAAAATATAGTATATTCCCATTTATATTCACAATTTTGAGCAGTCCACGATGATTATGAACATGAAATTATCCAGCTATGGCTTCCTGTTTCACATAAATATAAATAGGAGGAAAACACTACCAGCTAAAAAGTGTGTTCACACCACCTGGTGATGAGGTCGCTAGTGAGTGTTCTCGCTACTGGTTGCCTTGACAGCAAATTAGGTTTCTTACCACTACATACAAACATTTTGAAGGCAAAATACTACAAATATAAATATGAATTAAGTACATACAAATTTTTTATGAGAAACAGAGCCTACTTTTTCCATTGAGTATGTTTATCTACCGCTGAGAGGAGAACGATCACGTAAGCTCAACCGTCTTCTTTCGTATTGGCGGTTGCTCCAGAATGTCGCTCTTCATTTGCATAAAGTTGAAGGATTCTGAACTTTGTCGTGTCGCTGGACATGCCCCATCCGGTTGCCAACAGTCGCTATCGCTCGCTGTCCCTCGTGTCACCGGAAATCGCCAGCTCTCAATTGAAATTAATGGGATTGTGTCACTTGTAGTGTGAACGGGGCTTTAATCATCCATAACAATGAGAAAAACTAAAGAATATATTTCTGAAGTGCAGCAAAAGATAATTTAGCTTCACAAATTAGTGAAGTGGCTTTAAGAAAATAGCTAAAGCAGTGAAAATTCCTATTTCCACCATCAGGACTATAATTAAGAATTTCTAGTCAACATAAAATGTTATGAAACTGCCTGGAAGAGGACGTGTGTCTATATCGTCCTAATGCACTGTGAGAAGTAGAGTTTGAGTGACCCCAAGGACCACAGCTGGAGAATTGCAGAAAATAGTTAAGTCTCTGGGTCAGAAAACCTTAAAAATGGTCAAACATCACCTACATCACCACATGTTTGGGAGGGTTTCAAGAAAAATTATCCTAGCTCATCCAAAAACAAACTCCAGCATATTCAGTTATCAGACACGACTGGAACTTCAAATGGGACTGGCTTCTATGGTCAGATGAAACTAAAAATGAGCTTTTAGCAGCAAACACTCAAGATGGATTTGGTGAACACAGGGATAAAACATACCCCATATGTACAATTAAATATACTGCTGTATTTTTTATGTTGTGGGCCTATATTTATGTTGGAGATGGACATCTTATTTAGACGCATGGAATCATGGATTATATCAAATACCTACAGATAAAAATCAACAAGTGAATGACTCTGTTAGAAATCTTACAATGGGCCATGTTTGGATCTTCCTACCGGACAATAATACAAACTGGGCACAAAACCAAGCTTCTGCTATGGCCATTCCAGTCCTCTGACCTGAACCCTGTAGTGAAGAGATGAAGCACCAACATGGAGCTGGGAATCTAAAGGATCTGGAGAGATTCTGGATGAAGGAATGGTCTCTGATGTCTTGTCAGGTGTTCTCTAACCTCATCAGGCATTATAGGAGAAAATGTAGAGCTGTGTTAAACTGGCAAATACAGGTTTCAAAAAGTATTGAATAAAAGGGTGCCGTTAATTGTGGCCAACGTGTATTTGAGAAAAACATTTATTTCATAATGATATTTCCCCAATTTTTTTTAATTATCCAATGAAAGGTTAGATTTTGTGATTTTTAAATAAAATATCAAAAGGATTATGCAGATTAATTTTCACAGCCTTCTTTGATCATATTTACCAAGGGTGCCAATATTTTTGGCCATGACTGTGCGTAAATACTGGTGTAGAATATTTGCTCAAGCTAAATAAGGAAAAATACTGTGATATGCTGTGAAAGCACTGTGACACAGATTTTGATTATACCACCCAGCACTAACCTTTATAACATCAGTTAAAATATGAAGTACTGCATTAAAAGCCATTTAAAAGTGTTGTTTTACGCCTGACATCTGGTTTTGCCTTTTCTGGTACAGAATTTAACCATGCAAAGCTATAATGACCAAACCTTATTGATAGCTTTCAGTCATGTGACCGGCTCAAAGAATTGGAGGCAAAACATCCATAGAACTGCAGGACAAGCGTGTCAATTTTCATCTGTTTCCCAGCCGCAAATATTTTGATCACCTCTCAAAAGAACAAAACAAAGGTATTTCTGAACGAAATGCAAGTTTTGGCCATTTGCAATCCATATTAAGCACCCAATATTTCAATCAAAATAGTGCAACAAAACATTGTAAAACACTTAAAGTGTCGTAATATATTTAAAACAGTAATATTAAAAGATCAAATTCAGTAGTCACCATATTAATGATGCATAGTTTATGACGCAACCGCTTAACGGTTCAGTGTTTTCCTTCTAATGGTTTTCTATGGGAAGCCATTTAACCTGAAACTTTGCATGTTGCGTTTATATTCTGGCTTCATCTGGTAGCCTGTACAAAATATACATCATCAATAAGGTGTTTACTGAATGTTTTACTACATTATTACTTGATGCAATCGGTGTAAAAGTAACTGGCGGTCAGTGGAGCAAAGCTTGGTTTTGCCCTCCAGGTGGGCGTTCCTATAATGGTGTGGCGTCAAATGAAAACTATCAATTGATGTCACTGAGCAAGCTCAGAACAGCTTTACTCGGGAACCAAAGCTGATTACGCGACACTGTGGCAGCACAGCTGTGAGATCCAGTGAGAAGCATTTAAATTCACCTCAGAATGAATAAAGGTTGCTGTGAGATCTAGTGAGAATCATTCAAATTCAAGAATTTTGTGTCATAAACAGTAGGGATGGGAAGATTCCCTGATTCACGGTGCACCGGCAAAAAAGTTAACGACGCGATGTATCAGTTTAAAAAGTGTGCATCAGTTCAAGTTGGCATTTGTATCACGATGCATCGTTTCTAACATATTTGCATCTGTAAAAACTATTTATATTTCATAACTAGTGGATGCGCTACACTTGTATTGTTTAGAAAGTGACCAATAATCTGTGACCAATATTATAAATGTAGATTGATTTCTCCTCGAGAAACTGTTTCTCAAGCGCATTCTCTTATCAATGCTGCGTGTGAATATGACAAATCACAACACTGCGGATACCCGAGGAAAAGCATGGATTAAAGTCCAAAACCTAACTTGAAATAAACTAACAAATCAATCGGGGCTAAAGCGTTTATAAATGACAATGTAAGTTCACACAATCTACCTAATTTGTGTACGCTTATTCTTAAGCAGCCCTTAATGTCAATCGTGGATCAAATCGATCCACCGTGACAAACAGTGAATATATCTGTGCTGTGTAATGCATTTGAGACATTTTGTTTTCCTCAATGTATAACTGACATGTCACGAGTATATTTTCATCTGTAAATGTTAGAAAGTCATGCAAATATATCCATTTTGCTATCAGGAGTGGACAAGCTAAACAGACAGAGCTCAATAATTAGGAGTCAAATATGCATTTTATGATAGCAGTAACTGTAAAGGGACTATTGTAATTGGTAAATAAAATGTAAGCTAATACAGTCCTAATTACTAAGCTCAGATGAGTTAATGTGTGTTTCTTACAGCAGTTCAAATGTAGTTTTAATTTAGTGATTTTAACTTTTAGTTTAGTGATTGTTAAAGAGCATTGTTAGATTGTAATGTTCTAATACTATCTGTTCTAACTATAAAAGGTACAGCTGTTATAAAACCAGAGAGAAAGGCTACATGGCTATGATTGTATGTGAGAGTCAGTGATAATATAATTGCATTCCTATTGGTCAGTGTTAGAAGAGCTCAGGTTAGCCTGAACCAGGTTAGCTTTCCAGCATAAGTAGCCACACTGTCTGAGGTTGATCTTTGTTCAATTTGCTTCATGGAACCAAATCATTTGACTGTGAGTCAGACTAACTGAAATTATCCTGGCCTATTTGGTAAACTTGTTTTATGAAACAGGCCTCGAGGTGTTAGAAGTCAGAAGACATAAGTTAATTTATGATTTGCTGTCTGTCTGAACCAAAGAAATAATAGAAATCATATTTTTCCATTACATCGAATTGCATTGTGTTGAATGGAATCGTAATGGGGTGAATCGCATCGCATCGCTAGCTGCTTCATATGTATCGTATCGTTGGCTATGCATCGAGATGTGTGTCGAATCAGCCTCAGTTATGGAGATGCACATCCCTAATTAACAGCACTGATGTACATCAGAAAACCAGAAGCAGTAACACTAACTGACAATGGTGTTGTGGCAGAAATAGTCCAATGTTATTACATTGTTCATTTCAGGGTCTGTACAACCTTTTGAGAGAGAAATTTCCAATGACTTTCAAGCATTTCACACAACTATTTTCAGTGGTTTAAAGCTCTAAAGTGATCCAGTTTGAATGCTATTTTAATGGGATGAGCAAAAATATACTTTGTGGTAAACAAACACTTACGTAAAATAAGAAAATACATTAAGTCACTATTATAACCAGTTGATAGGAGCAGAGGAGCACTTATTGGCTTAATAGACATTAATTTCTACTTTTTTGCTTTGTATTTTGAAATTATAAAATCATTATTATAAAATATCAAAACATCCAGTAATCAGATTTGTACACTTTTTTGTGTATGAAGTAAGAAAAGTCACAAAGTGCCTTGAAAAACAAACCTTTTTTTTCAATTTGCGACTAAATGACACATAATCACTTATGTTGGTGAGTTCCATTTAATATTATAGAAGAATAATGGTGCATTTAATAAGAGTAGAATATATACATTTTCTATGTAAAAATTAGATTAAGCATGTTACTGTTGTTAATAAAAGTAAATGTTGTATGCTTCCCAACTCAAGCTTAGTGCTTTACTGTCAAATGTGTATAAAAAAGAAATGAACATATAGTATTATTAGTAACTGCACTTATTAATGCAAAGCAATAGTAATTTTATGATTAAATCATTTAGTTTTTTATACTCCCACACACCATCCCCCAGCTATACCAAAATTGCGCCACAATCTGTAGAATTAGTGGCGTTGGTGCTTCTGCTCTCAAATGTTAGTCTGGAGCTCTGCTGACTACACACTGTATTGAAAGGACAGAGTGGTTTAACAAGACTTTATGACAGTTATAGGTCTACTATTCACTAATCATTAACACACTACAATGTCCTGGCAAACCATTCTGTCCTTGCAATGTAGTGTGTTTTCAGGTTCACATATGGTGTAACTACAATGACTATGGTTTTAATACAGTGTCCTGGCAAACCATTCTGTCCTTGCAATGCAGGGTGTTTTCTGATTAACAGCGTGTAACTCTACCACAAGTCTCTACGTTAATTTTCTATTTGGCATATATAAAGTAAGCACACTCAACGAAAATGACACAATACCTGTTCTGAACTTCTGGTAAGAGTCTTGACATGTCAGTAACGGCATCTGCCTTCATCTGTAAAAGAGAGAATAAATGTACGTAAATACTGGTGTAGAATATTTGCTCAAGCTAAATAAGGAAAATAATCCTGTGATATGCTGTGAAAGCAGCAGAATCTTAGAAAGCACTGTGACACAGATTGTTGGTTATACCACCCAGCACTAACCTTTATAACATCAGTTAAAATATGAGGTACTGCATTAAAGTGTTGTTTTACGCCTGACATCTGGTTCTGCCTTTTCTGGTACAGAATTTAACCATGCAAAGCTACAATGACCAAACCTTATTGATGTCACTGACAACACACTGTGACTGTATTGAAAGGACAGAGTGGTTTAGCAGGACTTTATGACAGTTATATGTCTACTATTCACTAATCATTAACACACTACAGTGTCCTGGCAAACCATTCTGTCCTTGCAATGTAGTGTGTTTTCAGGTTCACATATGATGTAACTACAATGACTATGATTTCAATACAGTGTCCTGACAAACCATTCTGTTCTTGCAATGCAATGTGTTTTCAGGTTCACATATGGTGTAACTAACTTTTATTTTGTCTTCATTGTTTGTACTGAATCAGTACGGTGAGCCTATAGTGGGTCTATTTTCAATTTGTTGGTATCTGTGTGATTCTCCACATCCATAAACAGAGAAGTAGATATGGCTACAATGTTCGTCTGCAAGCAGCATGCCATTTATTTATTAATCGCTAGTGCGATAAAAGTTACACAGGGCTCTAGACTGCGACCAAAATAGTCGCATTTGCAACAATTTTTGAGAATGTGTGAGTTACAGTTCAATCTTGTGTTTTACTACATCTAAAATCATCATAGAGATGATCATCATAGAGATGCTGCCACGGTTGTTTAAGCTCTAACACAGTCAGGAGTCAGAAGTTTGTCAGATTTACACATAGATTCCTCTGTTTCTGTGACAGGCTGGTGAACTGAGAGAAGAATAAGTCAACTTTATGGTTAACTACACATTGCATGTTTTCCATGAATAAAATGTATAATCAAATTATGTTTGAGGTTTATTTTGATTATTACTGGCGTTTCCACAGGCATCCGTGTGTATAAATATTTTTTGTTACTATATATGGTTATTTAAATGTCTGAAACATAAACATTATGTTGTTGAAAGCATAGAACAGTTAATATTTATGACAAGTTTTGTGCAAGTCTGTCTTTGGCTGAGTGCCAGTCAAAGGCAGGAGAGCAGAATATAGTAGTTTATAATGTCATCTACATAACTTTTGAATCACACCAGTGAGATTGAACGGTCCAGGGACCAGCCTAGAGTGATGATGACAAGTACATGATTATGAGACATTACAAAACAGTACAAGGCAGTCAGTGCAGGGTACCGTACCTTTGAACTTGTTAATGAACTGCTGCTCAAGGACAGTTCTTGATTGTATGTGTCTCTGCATCACATACAGGTTTAAGCCTGTGAAGCCTTGAACCGTTCTCCATTTCATCTATCTGCAGAAATTAACATATGTTACTTTAAAAACACAGAACATTTCCAAATATATGCATCTGTAATATGCTGCAACATCCATACAGTATACACAGAATCGCTTCTTTTCAGGGTGTATGATATCAACTCAGTTGAATTTTACAAGAAAGCCCAAAAGTCCAAACACACTCGGACTACCTCAGGAGGTAGTACAGTTTACTCAGGATTTTAGTGCAGTTCACTTAAAACACACACTGGGAAAACAAAGCACTGTGTACATAATCATTTTACGTAAACAGCATCTGAACACCTTTATGAAAAGCTGTATTGTACAGTGAGGTTGACATGAGATAATGTCAGCACAATTCATTACATGATGGTTTAGATAAATGTTGCATTACATCTGTACCTCTAATTTTATATTTCATTATTTTTAAATCAATAAGGATGTGTTAATTATGCAGAAGATCAAGAAGAGATGCTTTTAGTCAGTTTAGTTTTATTCTGCTATTCAGACCTTAAAACATTTAACTATCTTAATATGTTACTGTAAATTGGACAGTCTCATCTGCATTGTAACAGTCAATATAATATTAATGTATTATTCATTCTAAATTACTATACTCTTAAAAATTGTCTGAGCTGACCTCTGTTACAGTTAATTGACATCAAGTAAAGAAGTAAAATTCAGTATAAATAAATAAGTACTAATAATAATAATTTAATAATTAACATATAATCCATATTAAAGTATAGCTATAAAATATATTCCCCAAAGCTTCTCTCAGGGAAAATTAGCCTTATCATAATAACTCCGTGGCCATTTAATCTAAAGATGACAAATTAAATATTTGCAAAATGCAGAACGTGTTACATGCAGATTATATTAATTTATGTAATATAAATGTTAATTTTGCCCTTGTGAATGCATATGAATCGCGTGCATGGCCTGTGTTATGTCTATTATTAGCATATTAGCTTTTCAAACGCATTGATTATCTAAATTGATACCATACATAACATCATTCTCTTTACTGTCTTTTTTTTTTTTACCAATGAAGCCATTTCAGTAAACAATATGATTATTGCTCTCAGTCACAACGCGAATTCAAGGCATTTAGTGTCTTTATGTCTGACAGTTCTTCCAAAACTTCTGACATACGTTTAATATTGCTAATCTGTCATAAGCAACGTTAATTCGTTACATAACGTTAACGTTAACGTTACATGTATTATTCAATCGCGGCCTATCTTCGAGCTTCATATATCGCATATACGGATTATGACTGCGTGAATATATCTTTTAGCGACTGCCAGAAGAATACAATCCACAGAAAATAAGCCATATAGACAAGACTAATTTGTATGAATTAATATATAAATCTTTATACTTTATTTACTTACCTAAATGGCCGTTGCTGTATCACTCCTCCATTTTGAGATTGCGTGCTTCCGGAAAGACCCCGCCTCCACAGCGCATGAGCGTGATTCGCCAATCAAAAGGCAGCCCGCGTTTTCCGAGGAGTCTCCGCCCATTTAGTTCGGTAATGTGTATAAATCTTCAGTAACAGATCCTGCCGATAGAGGCAGAATGCCACACTCGAAAACACCAGAAAACTGGTTCACCCACTTATAAGGACATTCACAAAAAAAGCAGGAGATTGTTCCTGAGGCTCAAATAGATGAATCTACATTGCTTGAATTACGAGGACATGTCCTCTGTCCCCATAATCCCAAATGTCCTTATAATGTTGGTATGTAAACTGGTGAAATGTCCTTGTAATCCACCAAAACCAACACACACACACACACACACACACACACACACACACACACACACACACACACACACACACACACACACCTCTTCTGTCCCTCCTAGTCATTTTCAGTTGTTTACACTGAACACTTCTCCATTCAGACCTCAGCATAATGAAACACAATCTAACACTATGTGGCATTCCACAATACACCTCTGACTCTCTCTCTCTCTCTCTCTCTCTCTCTCTCTATATATATATATATATTATGCACACACAGACAAATGGTCATGTTTTATAACTGTAGTCTGTAAAATAAATAAATACATAGGAATTAGCACAGAGCTCAAATAAAAAAACAAGGCCACAGAGGGTAATAAAATACCCCAGATTTTTTGTATGTATTATTATTTATGTTTTATACCTTAAAATGTATTCTGCTATATACCTAGTTGTATTCATCACATACAATGCACTTTAAATAATAATAATAATACATTAGATATGCAAAAGTGAAATGATTAAATTGCATAAGTGACAGATCATCAGATAGAGAATCATCAGAGAATGTACTTTATTGAACTGATTTAATTTAAGTAATTGACGTATAATATATTAAATAATGTATATGATGATATCAAATATATGGTGTAATAATAAAATATAAATATAACAAATAATGTTAAAATATAACATTTTAACAAATCTAAGGACAATATTTTTTTTCTAAATACAAAAATGATTATGTGACACTGGTCTGTAAGCTCTTTTTAAAAAGAACATACTGAAGTATATTTTTTTCTGTTTATAAAGCAACCTTGTACAATGTTAAAGGGGTCTTGGGATGCAAAACTCACTTTTACAAGTTGTTTGAACTGAAATGTGTTGGCAGTGTGTGTACACAATCACTCTATAATGATGTGTTTTATCCTGATAAACAATAACCCCTTTCTCAAGTCAAGCTGTTCTCAGATGCTTGGCTGTGTGATGTCACACAGACAGGCCCCTCCCACTATTGTTGATTGACGCTGATGTTTTATCACAGACCCGCTCTGAGTGAACTGTGAAGAGTCTGCCATTGTTTCACCGCCGGAGCAGATGTAGACATGAATGACTTCTAAGCGATTGAAGTGTTTTTGTTGTTGGATGTAATAATGAACATAGCAGTCGTCATTTACTCCAGACATCTGAGCCGCTGAAAACACAGTGGATTACGTTTGTTTGTGAAGGGAACTCGCCCCCCGGTCTACCTAAATGTGTCTATGTTCACGCGAATCATTCATGATCCAGCTTCATCTCCGGAAGAAATTAGTATAAAGGTTTGTTTATGAATCTTTGCAAATCACCTCTCCTAATAAAGTGCTAGTTAGCAAGTTCCACGGCTGAATGTGGCTGAAGTAAACAGAGAACAGCTCCTCACCCCACGGAAGAGAGGGGCGGGGTCAGCAAATCTCATTAGCATTTAAAGGGACATGCACGGAAACGGTTCGCTGTGAACAGAGCTGTTTCAGAACAGATTCAAAGGGTGTTGTATTATACTACCATTGTGACATTTCAACCAAAGTATGATATAGACTTTTCATTAAGACACTAAATTATTATATCAACTTGTGGAAAATGACCCCTTTAAGATGGCAAGAGTCAGTACTGTCCAACTAACAGTTAAACAATTAATAACCAGCTTGAATATGAATAAACTGTGAGCAAAGACAATTGCATTGAATTGGAGGAACGAGCAGGAGTTTGAGCTGATGCTCTTCACTGACAGTGAGCTTCATTTATATTGTGAGAATCAAACAGAGACAGAAATAAACTGATACATCTCCTGATTCACTTACAGCATCAATTGATTTCCTTTAACATTGCATTGTTAGGGGGAAAAAACGTAATGCCGCTCAAATAAAGCTAAAGCAGAGAGGAAGAGCCTGAACTAATGACAGATAAACGGATAAAAACAAAGGCAGAGGAAAGGGGACATTTATCTGGAGTCTCGCTCATAATCAGAGATCATTTACATCCCGCACAACAGGGTCCTTCTGGACCTCAAATACATTGGTACGCCGCGTCTGATGTCACCCACTGATTTGTTTGAGAAGCCAGTTTCCCAGCGGCTTCAGAACGGGATTGACAGAGCTGGAAAACTGGGATTGTGCTTCATTTTCCTTTTAATACAATTCAATTATAATGCTTTCACTGTCTATGTATTTGTTATGCTTTAAGCATTGTTTGACAAAATGCAGAATTTCCGTTTGTCTTGTCTTCCTCCCCCACCTATAATGGTATGACATCATATAAAAAAAAAAAATAGAGATTTTAAAAATAAAGTCTATTTTAAAATAAAGTACTAAAATTAAGTATAAAAAATAATTTTGTTGTATTCAATGTTTTATTATTGAATAATATTGCAATCTATAAGTATTAGTATTATTATTGTTATTAGTATATATAAATATATGTCATGCATATTAATAATATTTATAATTTATAATTTTTAATTTACATATTTAAATACTTTTTTAAAGATAAATAAATAGATTAGATAGATAGATAGATAGATAGATAGATAGATAGATAGATAGATAGATAGATAGATAGATAGATAGCACAAACTGATTTATTATTATTTATAATAATTTTATTATATTTAAATATGTAATCAATCATATATATTCACTGTTAATTTATTTATCATTTAAGTAATGTTAGATGGGGTATTATTATTAGACATTTCTGAAATATCCAGGCACATATAACATTATTTTCTGAGTGTTTGTGTTTGTATGCAGATGATATGGCCCTGTTATGGCCCCTAATGTTTTTGTTATAATTCGCTGTAACCGATAGTGTAAGCAGAAGTGAAGAAGATCATTATATTGCACCTGGACAAAGCGAGCCGTGCGTCTGTGACCGTTGTGAGATCTGCTCAGGTGCTTCATCTGAACCTGAGAGAGAGATACGCCGCATATTTCAGCAGAGAAATGACACTCGGCACAGAGATAATTAAATTTCCACTCAACCCAGCCACCTTTCCAGCCTTTATGGAGATTAATTACGTTCACCGTACACATATATACACACTGGCATTCTTTCATACACACACACACACACACACACACACACACACACACACACACACACACGGTGATAGCAGCCATTACACTTGACTGGCTCCATGACCACAAACACAAAGAGGCTCGTCTCTCTGATTCTTATCACACATGTTACTTATTCATTAATTTCAGGAGTTTATCAAGCATAAAGCTCACTGTGAGACTAACAGCACCAGGCCAGAGATAAGAGACATTGTACCTTCAGGTGATATTTAGACACAGACCGCAGCTTCATCGTGTGTATTGGGAATATTAATAGCCTCGTACACCATCCACCAGAAATAAAGCTAAACCTCCAGCAGACGTGCTGTCTGATACAGTTCAGGGCTGCTGCTTTGGTTTACTGCGTCTTGTCATGTCACAAAACACTCTCACTAACTTCATCCACTACGGGTTAAACAGACTAGTCAATGCTTTTGGCCTGTTTTACCCAAGGAGGTATAATACCTGAAAGAAAGCTAGTCTTTTAGCAATCACAGATATCCTCAAAAATACAATTCATAAGGCATGACTTATCAAATAAACTTGTGCCCTTAAAAACTAAATCACTTACTGATGAAAACATCTACAATAATGGCATCAAATAGACAAATAAAGATAGAAAGGTATAGTTAACTGTTGAAACTAACCAGCCAAACTGTGTGGTTTTATACTATAGCATCAGTTGTTTGGCTATCCACATTCTTCACAATATCTTCTTTCGTGTTCAGCAGCAGAAAGTAAGTCATGCAGTGTTGGAACAACACGAGGGAGATTAGGAAATGACAACAAGTATTATTTTTGGGTGAACTAAAAGTTACCAGGCCATGCAACCAAACCTTTACAGATCCAAAAAGGCCATAGAGATGTCATAAAACAAATAACTCCAGTGGTTGTATCCAAGCCTTGGATATTACCACTTTATATGATTATTTAAATATTTAACTTTTTTTGATGAAAGCACATAGAGAAAACATTCAATTTCAAATATTCATACATCTTGCACATATACATTTGAGTGTTTATCTTATTTGATGTACTGATCTATGTGTCCGTGTGTGTGTGTGTGTGTGTGTGTGTGTGTGTGTGTGTGTGTGTGTGTGTGTGTGTGTGTGTGTGTGTGTGTGTGTGTGTGTGTGTGTGTGTGTGTGTGTGAGAGAGTGTGTGTGTGTGTGTGTGTGTTGATCATCGTTTATATGTGAATAAAATTAGTTCATCATACAAAACAATAATACCTCTTCACAAAACTTGGATTAAACCAATCGACTGATATGGATTAGTTTCTGGATCGTCAAAGTTTTATTTTCCTGAAGTTTCATTAGATATATTTTTTTTGTGTGTGTGTGTTTGTTTGTTTCAATTCATTTTCAATTATTTAGGTGTTGATCAGAAGCTAATACAAATATAAGTAGCAAATATAAGTAATAATATAAATATAAGTCATAAAAAATTGCAACGGAATGTCAAGTAACACATTGAAATAAACATGACATTTTAAAGTAGAATTATTTTCTTCTTGTAAAACATAATCCAGTAGTCTTTATTTTTTATTTATTTTTATAAAAAAAAAAAACAGTGCACAAATGATAGCCATTGACTTCCATTGTATTTATTTTCATACTATGGAAGTCAATAGCTCAATGCAACTGTTTGGTTCCCAACAGCAGAAAGAAACTGATACAGGTTGGGAACAAAAATGCAAATGTAAACATTTTTGGATGAACTATCACTTTAAACAATACAATTATTTAATAGCATTTTCTTGTAAAAAATATTCCAATAATCCTTTTTTTATCTACAAATTCAATTTTACATTGCATAAATTGAACATTGATGGATTCTCCTTTAAGAAAAAAAAAATGTTTAACAAAAAACAACAACAACAACTTTTCAGCATGAACATTGGTGTATTTGTTTTATTTACTACTTGCAGCCAAAGAACTGGACCAAATCTTGGCCTTACACCTCCAAACATCTCAGAAAGAGACCAGACACTATTTCTTCCCATGAGGATGAGGTTTACCCCCCAAACAATCTTCTGTAAACACATTAACCAATCCAACACACTTTTTGGACTGCTATTCTCAATGCTTTTTAAACCAGAACACTCTCCTGTCACTCAAACATACAGCACAACAAGAGGCTTTCAGAGCACTTGTGCTTTGCGTTGTACGACAGCTGGATCTTTCATCTGCAGCAGAAAATCTACGGATTGAAGGTACAACATCACACGAGCACAAAAGAAACAAGCTCTGCTTCTGCAAAAGCCGCTCTGGCAGCCCGCAGGAGAGACAGAGGAGAGCAGAAAGGTAGCAATCAATATTGAAACACAGAAATTAAGCATTTAAATCACTAATTAGGGAGTAGACTGCTCTTCACACCTGTACGGTGTTAAGCTTGCCAGCATCACACATCTGTCTGCGTGCACCTGCCAAACACCTGCCTCCAGCTCAATGCTGCCTGATTACAGCGCTTTCGCTCATTACTGCCTCCGCATGCACCAACGCTGATCCCAGAGCAGCTGTCTGCAGAAAGAGCGCGCCGTTCACGTGCATGCACTGATCCCGGAGCAGCGGATTCACATGGATGCTTCCTTTATGCCCCGGTTCCTGCTCTTCACTCGTACAGGCCGGAGCAGACGGATTATGTCCCGGATCACAGCTCGCTCGCTCTCTCTCTCTCGCACTTCCACCAAATTCCTCCCTGTGTGATTTGCATATGTAATTTCGGAAGCTGAAGGGGTGATAGGGGAGCGTTTCTTTCTTTTCTTCACCTCTCCACGTCTTTTTTTATCCCTCTCTCCCACCTGTCACCATAAAACCTCTTTCTTCGCTCTGTTCTGCTGCCGGAGCTCGACACTTTACATTATATTCAGGCGGTGGAAGAAAATGCAGCTCTTCAGCAAGCGTGCGATTGAAGTCGCATCTGAACGGGAAACTTGGATGACTGCATTCGGCGTGACGGCCAACAACATTGTAGTCTAGAAAACCAAACATTCTTCAATCAATGCGTCTGTAATCTAGAATACTTACCGTTTATCAAGCAGTCCTCTTCAGTTCAATAGCGCTTTCACAATGAATACGGTTTAAAAGTATCAACCAACACTTCTACTCTAGAAAATGAACTATAGAATGTCATTCATCAGCATTTCTACTCTAGAAAATATACTATAAAATAACATTCATCAGCATTTCTACTCTAGAAAATGAACTATAGAACGTCATTCATCAGCATTTCTACTCTTGAAAATAACTATAGAATGTCATTCATCAGCATTTCTACTCTAGAAAATAAACAATAGAACGTCATTCATCAGCATTTCTACTCTAGAAAATGAACTATAGAACATCATTCATCAGCATTTCTACTCTAGAAAATTAACTATAGAATGTCATTCATCAGCATTTCTACTCTAGAAAATTAACTATCAAATTTCATTCATCAGCATTTCTACTCTAGAAAATGAACTATAGAACGTCATTCATCAGCATTTCTACTCTATAAAATAAACAATAGAATGTCATTCATCAGCATTTCTACTCTATAAAATAAACAATAGAACGTCATTCATCAGCATTTCTACTCTAGAAAATGAACTATAGAACATCATACATCAGCATTTCTACTCTAGAAAATGAACTATAGAACGTCATTCATCAGCATTTCTACTCTATAAAATAAACAATAGAACGTCATTCATCAGCATTTCTACTCTAGAAAATGAACTATAGAACGTCATTCATCAGCATTTCTACTCTAGAAAATGAACTATAGAACGTCATTCATCAGCATTTCTGCTCAAGAAATGATCTATATAACAACATTCATCAGCAATGCTACTCTAGAAAATGAAATTTAGAACGTCATTCATCAGCATTTCTGCTCAAGAAATGATCTATATAACAACATTCATCAGCAATGCTACTCTAGAAAATGAAATTTAGAACGTCATTCATCAGCATTGCTACTCTAGAAAATGAACTATAGAACGTCATTCATCAGCATTTCTGCTCAAGAAATGATCTATATAACAACATTCATCAGCAATGCTACTCTAGAAAATGAAATTTAGAACGTCATTCATCAGCATTGCTACTCTAGAAAATGAACTATAGAACGTCATTCATCAGCATTTCTGCTCAAGAAATGATCTATATAACAACATTCATCAGCAATGCTACTCTAGAAAATGAAATTTAGAACGTCATTCATCAGCATTTCTACTCTAGAAAATGAACTATAGAACGTCATTCATCAGCATTTCTACTCTAGAAAATGAACTATAGAACGTCATTCATCAGCATTTCTGCTCAAGAAATGATCTATATAACAACATTCATCAGCAATGCTACTCTAGAAAATGAAATTTAGAACGTCATTCATCAGCATTGCTACTCTAGAAAATGAACGTCATTCATCAGCATTTCTACTCTAAAATGCAAAAACATTCATTAATTGTGTGATCTAGAGCACTTGCCATCCATCAGCTAACAACAGACTATAGAATACTAACTATTCACCATCTAACTTTATAATCTTTGTTAACTATATTAAAATACAAAAACGTAAACTGACATATTTTGTTTAATCTTTTTGTGCATCAACAAGTGTTGCTTTTATTGAAGAAAACAGTTATTGCAACTTCTTACATCACAAAATCAATCATGGCTACTTCAATTTATAGTTTATTAAGTAAAACTTCTAGTTTATGTTAATTAAAATGTAAAAAATAGCCACTGCTCCAGAATTTCCCATTACTACTTGCATTCTAGAACACCAAGCATGCATCCGTACTCTTGAACACAATTTGCCAGTTGACACCCTTGGCGTTGTAAAACACTGGACATATAATTGTAATGAAATCTGCATAACTTCCTTTTGCAAATATTACATGTTGCATAATAGCTGTATAATTTGCTTACAGCAAATGTTCTTTTTGGAAATAGAACATTTAACATTCAATGAAATATATAATAATTTTGTTGTGAGGTCAGTGAAAATGTTAACAATATTCTA
Organism: Gymnocypris eckloni scoliostomus; assembly: GCA_027564155.1. Lineage (NCBI taxonomy): Eukaryota > Metazoa > Chordata > Actinopteri > Cypriniformes > Cyprinidae > Gymnocypris > Gymnocypris eckloni. Next base: position 14,747,826 of record CM050419.1, read on the forward strand.
GCTAAAAAAGGTCCTTATTGTTGATCCCTGACTTACGTGCTCTAGAATGGGATTCATTAACCAACACCTTTGCAGTCCACAGTTCATCAGTCAACTTCACTGTGATACAGAGACCATCCATCATTCAATGCTGCTATACTCTAGAACATGAATCAGTAGCACATGTGCGCTTATGAACACTAACAACTCATCGACCAACGCCAGAGTGCTCTAGAACACAGTTCATTATTCCTAGTTGTCTAGAACAGTGGTTTTCAAACCTATCCTGCAAGCACCCCGCCCTGCAAATTTTGTATATCTCCCTTCTAAGACACACCTGATTCAACTCATCAGCTTGTTAGTAGAGACTGCAAGACCTGAATTGGGTGTGTATTACAAGGGAGACATACAAAATATGCAGGGCAGGTTTGAAAACCACTGTTCAAGAACAACACCACAGATGCTCTAGAACAGGACTGTCCAAACTCGGTCCTGGAGGGCCGGTGTCCTGCAGGGTTTAGCTCCAACTTGCCTCAACACACCTGCATGGAAGCTTCTAGTATGCCTAGTAAGAGCTTGATTAGCTGCTTCAGGTGTGTTTGATTAGGGTTTGAGCTAAACTCTGCAGGACACTGGTCCTCCAGGATCGAGCTTGGACAGCCCTGCTCTAGAACATCCTTAACCTCTGAATCTAGAACACTATTCAGGATTTATTTTACTGTAGCTTTACACACACACAAAACGATGATCCAGAACCATTTGTCCAAAACCTGGACTGTGTGTGTGTGAGAGAGAGTGTGATACTGTAAGTGAGTGTGTGTGTGAGAGAGTGTGTGATACTGTGAGTGAGTGTGTGTGAGAGAGAGAGATACCTATAAAAAGAGAGGTTGAGACGTGTACGGGAGGCTTAGAGGAAGTCACCCTCCTCCTCCTCCTCCTCCTCCTCCTCCTCCCACAATCTAATAGGATCATTCTCATTCTGCTGGAGCTGTTCGGCAGTTACCGGATCACCATCTGTGTGTGTGTAAACCTGAGTCATTCGAGAGCTCTGCTCGGCAAGGTACAGCAGCTCCTCTAATGACTCTTAATCTTTTCTTTAATTAAATCGTGCAGCCGACCTGAAAAATCTATCTTAATGCAAATGAGCAGGGCCCTTTTTGGCATTTGCTCACCGTAATGCACTAATAAGGTTAATTTAATAAAAATCTGTTCCAGTTTTTACAGATAATTGTATGTTTTCTTGATCTATTTTGCGTTTGTTTGTGCACATGTTTGTGGCTTTGAGTTGATCTGTGTGATCCCTGTGACGCACCGCTGCCGATATTTCAGGCGGAGGCCTTTTTAAACAGCTTTCATTGCGGAGGAAAAAACGCAGGTCTCTGTAGAGCTCGTTTGTGCGGCCGGAGCGCTGTAACCTGTGGAAACAGATCTGAGACCTTCGCTGTCTGCCCTGCTCATTACGGACCACTTTCCCCACAGCGCCACAACATTACACCTTATATAAATATGACAAATGCTTTGTTTATTTCATATCATATTCATGAATAATTTAATGTTATCTTGGCTAAGGTGTGAACTAATATGAAAGCCCTGAATTATTAATTTAATACGCGTCGTAGAAGGTGATGTCTAATCTGTACAGCAAACAAGCGCTTCCCTGTGAATACCCAGCATGCACGGCGGGTCGTTGCTCATCTGACTGCTGGCCTGGAGGTTTATAATGAGTCTTATAGTAGAACAGGTTCTTATATTGATCTAAAAAATGAGATGAATCCTTGGCTGGTTAGCATGGGTCATTAAGCCCCTACTGGTTGATAGTATAACTACACCAACTGACTGCAAAGAGCTTCTTTCTCCACTGATGATAAATTAAAAGTAGCCATGCATTCTGATTAATTAAAGTGCAGATATTTCATTATATTATAAGGCATTTATGGCTGTATTAATTGCAAAACTGGGTGCCATGCACTCGTCCAGGAGTCCTGTGCCAGCCAAGCAACTGCCATTGACATCAAAATACACACAATGTCAATGAACAGGGAGAATTAAAGCACATTTCTTCTAGAAAAATATATTTGAAATCATTGAAGCACTTTTAAACTTGATTTGCATCTTCTGAAGAAGCATCATGTCTCCAACATCTGCCAGGAACACAATACTAATGTCAATGTAAACATACGCCACATGCAGCTAGAACACTTTCTGTGATGTTCGGAAGAAACTGCATTTCCACGGAAAGAGAGGAATATTTCGAAAGAAACCCATGAGTTATCTGATTGGCTGTTTCAGTGCTAATTAAATTCTGGTTGACGTCTCATCAAAAAGTCTCACTGTAGAGTTCAACTTTCTCACTGGAAGATTTTATGCCAAAATAAGGCCCAGAATACACCCATCATGTCCTGATTCAGAGCGTTTCTGGGAAGTGGTGAGATCGTAACTCGAGCCGGTGGGCTTGTCAGGTGGAAATGTGTTGATGTTCAAGCACTGGATTCTGAGCAGGGTGTGATAGAGAAGATCTAGAGACGGAGCGTCAGTGCCCTCGTGGGCGGCTTCTGTAGATCCTGTGAAATGAAGCTCTCTGGAGTCAGATGGCCTCTGTAGACACCGGATCCTCAGGAGAGCGTTCAGCCCAGCAGAGCTCTAACGCTCCTCTGAAGAGGGAACTAAACTCTGGGGTTTTCCCCTGGACCCACAACGCCCAACCTCTTCACACTTCCCCTGCCGTCGGATCTCAGACCCATGGGAGATGCTAGTGCACACTTTAAACTGTATTCCGCTCTTACTTTGTCACGTAATTGTCAGTGAATGAAAGTACATATTCTAAAAATATAGCTGCATTTAATGCTTGCAGTTTTCTGTAAAAAATCTGATCTGACAATTAAAAACTTAATTATGAATTGGTGTACAGGTAGGGTTGCAAAGGGCAAAACAAATCTTGTAAATTTCCAAAAATGTTTCAAAGTTCAAAAACATTTCCAGATTTTTCTAAAAGTTTCCTAAAAACCCATGGAAGTTTCCAAAATATACCAGAAATGATCCAGCCGTTTGCAAACCTGTGTACAAGACACCTATGCATCCAATAACAGGGTTATGAGGCTGAAAGCAACTTCCAACTTCAATTAGATGTGCTTAATTATGCTAAAAATAATAATAATACAATTTGTACATTAAAAAAATGTGCACTGCATTTGTACCACAAAAGTTGTGTCTACACTTTTTAACATTTCATGAATGCAGGATAAATGCATTTATACTGGAATCACAAAGATGCAGTAGTTAATTTACACAGAGCCAAAGCCGCACTAGAGCTGGCATACTTAAATATAACTTTAATGTGGCATTGCATCTTTATACAGATTTTGGGGATGGCATGGAGGATCAAATTCAAATAAAATTCAGGAACTGAATTGAATTTAAATTTAAATTCTGAATGCCATACAACCATGCAACACACACTGACAGCCACACAAACACATTCTATTCAGCAAATCTGACTGAATCCATAGAATAGTATGACTAGATGAAATAAAATCATCCTCAAATTCATAACTGGCGTTATTGAATAAAATAATGAACGCAGATAAATGGAAATCTGCATTACTACAGAGCTGCAGAAACAGTGTCAGCATGAAAGCACATGGCGAGCATGTTGTTGCAGTTATGCTGCGGTTTCACATATGATGTTGAGTGCAATAGGCGTCAGACAACATATGAAACACACACAAAATGCAGGAAACAAGCCTTCCTCCTTACATTTTAGTTGTGTGTCCAATAAAGCCAGCAATCATGAACTCCCAGTGATGAACTCACACTATCTGCCGTCCTGCTGGACTCTCAATAATCCGTAATATAATCCTGAACGGAGACTCATGTTTCTGCATTAGTCATTTCAGTCAGAGGGAATTTTAAATCTCCCTCAGACTCTGATTTATCTGTTGTGGCATATGGCTGTTTTTCTTAATATTATCTGTTTGTTGCTGGACAATTTGTTGTAACGGGAAAATTCTGAAGATTTATTCTTGATGTGGAGCGCTTACGGCAGACGTTCTACATCCAGATAAAGTGCAGCGCTAGAGAATGGACAGACCTCAGACATCTAACCGAGCTCTTACAGGCCCATTATCAAACACTTGATTTGTTCATATTGTTCACCCATACATCTCTTTAACATCTGCCTTTCCGTTCAGCCATGAGATCAACAGAAATTATTTGGATTAAACACCTGAAATAAATGTCCCAATGCTTGATGACTTATAAACGGTATGAGATCTTGATATAGCAATGTCCTGGCAACCACCCAGAATACTTAAGATACCTCACAGCAATGCAATAAAATAAATAATTACACACTGAGAACACCCTTGAAACCACATATCAATGTGCTCTAAAGAAAACAAAGAAAAACATCTTAGCCGATGCATAGCAACGCCCTGGTAACTGCCCAATACAATCTAGTAAGCTCACTGCAATGCAACATAAAACAATTTAACAACATCATAGCATCACTGCATTAAAAAACACTAGAACTGCAAATTAACAACTGCATAGTAACTCCCTGGCAACCACCCAGAACACCAGAACTCATAGCAATGCATTAAAACGCTAAAACACCCTAGCAACTGTGTAACAACACCCTGGCAATATAACAAAACATTACTGAACTGCAAAGCAACGTCCTGCCAACCATACTAATATAGTGTCAAACTATTACATTTCTTTCCTACCATAACTCAAGCCCAAATTATTTTCTTCAAAGATAAAAAAAAAATAAAATAAAATGTTTCATTGTGCTGCTGTTAATAATCCACCTCATCTACAAGCATGACAATTAGTGTTCAATTATAAAACTCTTCTTTCACCTTCTACAGGAACGATTCACAGTTCATAAAACCATTCTATTAAACTCATGACATCATTTAAAGTGTTATTGAACACGCGATGTTACATGTAAACAATTCTCCATTAAACGCGGGAAACTCCTTTCATGAGAATAAATGTCATCGCACATCAGCTTTTCACAAAGTTAATTTAAGCCAAAAACAAATCAAACTGATTCACAGAGAAAACCAGAAGTTAAAACTTCCATGGGCAATTTTATCCCTTCCTATTCCTCAGCACTTACTCGCTCCGTGTTGTGGCAACTTTAAAGTCATTGCTTTATATTCAGAGTCGCGATTCATTTTTTCGAACCTATTTGTCAGATTCACTGAAAAGAATCACTTGAATGAGCCATTTGCTCTCGAATCGAACATCACTATGAAACTTTACAGTATTAAACTGCACAAATTCAGAAACTGAAAAGCTAAAATTAGAGCAGTTAATCAATTTTTGCTCCAAGTGGAAGAAGTAAATTTAAATGTCCATATTATCTGATTGAACAGAATGTGAAACTTTGCCCAAGGGGATTTCTGTGTGTGTGTGTGTGTGTGTGTGTGTGTGTGTGTGTGTGTGTGTGTGTGTGTGTGTGAGAGTGTGTGTTAATTATCGTGTCAGTGTGTTGACCTCGATATCAAAGCTCTCTGAAGGTATGTTGAGAGTCATGGAGGATAACCAGCGGATTAAATTGGAGTCTTTTCGAACGACCGGGACACATTAGTTTAAGAGAAGAATTACTTTTATAACACAGTAAGTGCAGATAACATGAAAGAGAGAAGCTCTGTTCCAAAACCTAATCAGCTGCCTACTGCCCAGATAGACAGCAGCCTTCTAATGCATTCTACATACTAGGCAGCATTTACCGTGAAGAGGACTAAACTCAGATTACAATGCATTCCAATAGAGTTTGGTGTTAACATGCTGCTGAGTTAAAGACACTAAGGTCCCTGTATGGCAAGTTCACTCGTGGCCATCTTGGTAATGCTATTTTCTCCAAAAGTGTGCATGTTTTGAATCATCATTGGTATCATATATTCTTCTCAAATCACACTAAAAATGCTATTTGTCTGGTTGGTCTGGTTAATAATACTCACTGCTTTGGAACTTAGCCAAAACAAGGTAACTTAGAAGGCAGCATTGTTATGATGACTACATTTTGGAACAGACTGTGCTGAAATTGCATCTATAATGGCTTAAAATGCCACCTAGGTAGGCAGCTGAATAGGTTTAGAGCAGGGCTGGAGAGAGAGAGAGTATGTGAGCTGGGACGTGTCTCGCATGTGCTTCACAGCACGCTTGATTGTAAGACCCACAAATGTGATTATTATGGTGTATGAAGTCGTCTTGAGGATTAATGTTGTATTTTCTCAGGTTTAAAAGCAGCTGTTACCTGGTTCAACCTCTTCAGCGCTGATTAAGGTCGTTCCAGAGGTGGAGCTACAAGCGTACCTGCCACTTTATAACCTTTTATAAAGCTCTTCGCCTTAATCTGCCTTCACAGGCTGAGAAATGTACACATCCTCACATTACTTGGCTGTCGTCCGACATCAGCCAGTGTTCAGGAGGTGTGTGTTCAGGAGTGTGTGATTCATGAATTGTCTTCATGCGTTTGAATTTAAAGCGGCACACAGGATGTTGAATTGGGATGACAGGAAGAGGATTTACAGCACCGCGGTTTGAACAAAGTCAACACAGTCACTCAAGAGGAATTTCATAAGTCCAAACATAACAACAAAACATGTTATATTTTGTGTTTTATTGTTTCTAAAATGCAAGCAGTTCATGTTGCTTTGGTGCATTCAAGTCGTCTTGAGAAATTCATATTTATGACTAGTTAATATATATCTATATATACATATCTGGAAATCTATATACATTTATTCATTTTGCAGAATGTCAATGTAGTGGATGTTGAATTACTTGAGAGGAATTTACTCCATTGTAATTTGCACAAATTCAACACAGTCACTCAAGAGATATTTATTAGTCAAACATAACAAACAATAGGCCAGAACATACATTTGATATTTTGTGTTGATGCAGTCAAGTCCTCTTGAGAAGCTTATAGGTATGACATGAGAAATCATATGATGTCAGGTGCATTCAGATCATTCAGGCCAGTGCGAGATGGCGATATACCTTCACTAAGTGTTTTTTAAACTACCTCTACAAAATAATAAACAAAGAGCACATTTCGTGTGTTTTTGCTTTTTATTGTTTCTATTCAATTTATGAAGGTTTTTTAAACTGAATTCATTATATATTATTGTAATTGTAAAGTACTATCATATTTCGTACACGCATCTTAGCCAATTTTACTGTAAACGAAAAAAGAAAATCCAGAGTTTCCCACTTTAACAACAAATTTGTGCTGCCGTTCATGTGCGTTTAACTTTTAAACATGATATTTACAATAATGCACCATTTGACTGAATGTTAAATATGCTGATATAAATTAGAGCATTCTGGGAAAGGAATTCTTCCATCATGGCCCATAAATTGAAAGTCTGTTAGTTTTTCGTCATTTTAAAAACTTTGCCTCTTTTTTTTTTACTTTTCAGACAAATCCAAGAATTGCACACAAAATGAAAAAATCCTCACATCTCTTGCAAAACGAAGCACTGCATTCAAAATATCACAAACACATCTCAAAAGCAAACATTTGCAAACACCTTTATATCAATTATATCATATTTGGCATAATATGAATTCCTGCTAGATCATAGAGTCTTGCATAGAGAATTGTGTGTTGTGTTTACCAAAAACTGTTTTATGAAATTGAGAACTATGTGACAAGTAAAGGTTTTGTAAGCAGTATATAATGCAATCTTTGTAAATTTGCATGCACATTTATTCCTTTTGCACAAGCTCTATATTGTGTATGTTTATGAGCAATTCATACAGAACAATAAAATGTATTATTATAAACTTCACTTGCAGCTGTTATTTGGTTTATTTGAAGTTCATTCCATTTTAATTCCTTAAATTCACTTTTCTGCATCCTGTTTTCTACTTCAATTCAAATTCTGGCATTGTTCATTTGATTCTGAATAGCACAGCCCTGGAGCGCCTGCGTGTGTGTGTGTGTATAATAGGTAAATCACCGCCCGTATCCCAGCATGCTCCCTGGTGGCACGGGGCCTGGCAGCAGGCGTCTCGTGTCAGCCGTGTAGCATGGCAACAGCGTGTCAGCTACGGCTACGACAAGCACTCTCCCGACGACCGAAAAAGACATCCGTCAATGTCTCGTTGGCGTGTGATTCCTGCGTTGGGATTTGCCGCTTGCGAAGCTTCTATCCACAGGTCTAATCAAAAATCTACAGCTGAAGGAGGATGAGGAGAGAGAGAGAGAGAGAGAGAGATGAGAGAGAAAGAGAGAGAGAGAGAGAGAGAGAGAAGAGAGAGAGAGAGAGATGAGAGAGAGATGAGAGAGAGAGAGAGAGAGAGAGAGAGAGAGAGAGAGAGAGAGAGGCTCTGTGGAAAATTCCTGATTAAAATGGGAAAGACAGCAGCAATTAGGCCCAGACAACAGCACTTCTGTAAAGAAATAATCACCCAAAAATTACAACTCTGTCACAATTTACAGGTACATCTAAAAAATTCTGAAAAGGTAAATTTGATTCTCATGAATAGTCACACATTCTCAAAATGAAACCCTGTGTGTGTGTATTAGGTAAATATGTCAAGCCTTTATTTATTGACATTTTGTTGATTACGGCTTACAGATAATAAAATCCAAAATTCACCGCTCAGAAAATTAGTATATGACATAATATCAATAAAACGATTATATTTTAAACAGAAATTTCAGGCTTCTGAAAAGTATGTTCATTTCTATGCACTCAATACTTGGTTGGTCTACTTTTGCATGAATTGCTGCATCAATGCGGTGTGGCAGGGAGGTGATCAGTCTGTGGCACGCGGCCTTCAGGTCATCTGCGTTGTTGTGTCTGGTGTCTCTCATCTAGATTCTCGATGGGCTTCAGGTCATCTGCATTGTGTCTGGTGTCTCTCATCTAGATTCTCTATGGGCTTCAGGTCATCTGCATTGTTGGGTCTGGTGTCTCTCATCTAGATTCTCTGGGCTTCAGGTCATCTGCATTGTTGGATCTGGTGTCTCTCATCTAGATTCTCTGGGGTTCAGGTCATCTGCATTGTTGGGTCTGGGGTCTCTCATCTAGATTCTCTGGGCTTCAGGTCATCTGCATTGTTGGGTCTGGTGTTTCTCATCTAGATTCTCTATGGGCTTCAGGTCATCTGCATTGTGTCTGGTGTCTCTCATCTAGATTCTCTATGGGCTTCAGGTCATCTGCATTGTGTCTGGTGTCTCTCATCTAGATTCTCTATGGGGTTCAGGTCATCTGCATTGTTGGGTCTGGTGTCTCTCATCTAGATTCTCTGGGCTTCAGGTCATCAGCATTGTTGGGTCTGGTGTCTCTCATCTAGATTCTCTGGGGTTCAGGTCATCTGCATTGTTGGGTCTGGTGTCTCTCATCTAGATTCTCTGGGCTTCAGGTCATCTGCATTGTTGGGTCTGGTGTCTCTCATCTAGATTCTCTGGGCTTCAGGTCATCTGCATTGTGTCTGGGGTCTCTCATCTAGATTCTCGATGGGCTTCAGGTCATCTGCATTGTTGGGTCTGGTGTCTCTCATCTAGATTCTCTGGGCTTCAGGTCATCTGTATTGTTGGGTCTGGGGTCTCTCATCTAGATTCTCTGGGCTTCAGGTCATCTGCATTGTTGGGTCTGGTGTCTCTCATCTAGATTCTCGATGGGCTTCAGGTCATCTGCATTGTGTCTGGTGTCTCTCATCTAGATTCTCTGGGGTTCAGGTCATCTGCATTGTTGGGTCTGGTGTCTCTCATCTAGATTCTCTATGGGGTTCAGGTCAGGTGAGTTTGCTGGCCAATCAAGCACAGTAACACCGTGGTCATTGAACCAGCTTTTGGTACCTTTGGCAGTGTGGGCAGGTGCTGAGTCCTGCTTGAAAATGAAATCAGCATCTCCATAAAGCTTGTCAGCAGAAGGAAGCATGAAGTGCTCTAAAATGTCCTGCTAGATGGCTGCGTTGACTGTGGACTTCAGAAAACACAGTGGACCAACACCAGCAGATGAAAGCAGCCCAAACCATCACTGACTGTGGAAACTCACACTGGACTTCAAGCAACATGGATGCTGTGCCTCTCACTCTTCCTCCAGACTCTGGGACCTTGATTTACAAATTAAATGCTAAATTTACTTTCATCTGAAAAGAGGACTTTGGACCACTAAGCAACAGTTCAGTTATTTTTCTCCTTAGCCCAGGTAAGATGCTTCTGGTGATGTCTCTGGTTCAGAAGTGGCTTGGTAGCTCTTTTCCTGAAGATGTCTGAGCGTGGTGACTCTTGATGCACTGACTCCAGCTTCAGTTCACTCCTTGTGAAGCTCTCCCAAGTGTTTGAATCGGCTTTGCTTGACAGTATTCTCAAGCTTGTTGTCATCCCTGTTGCTTGAGCACATTTTCATACCCAATTTCTTCCTTCCAGTCAACTTTGCATTTAATATGCTTTGATACAGCACTCATTGAACAGCCCCCTTTCATTAATGCCCCTCTGTGACTTACCCTCTTTGTGGAGGGTGTTAATGATCATCTTCTGGACCATTTCCAAGTCAGCAGTGTTCCCCATTATTGTGGTTTCAAAGAATAAGAGATAACCATAATGTATACCATATGGATGGTCATTTATTGAAACTCAATTATAAATATTCTAATATTTTGAGATACTGATTTTTGGCTTTCATTAGCTGTAAGCTCTAACCATCAAAATAAAACAAAATAAAAACAACTTTTGAAGTGTTTTACTTTACATGTAATGCATTTTAAATACATGAAAGTTTCACTTTTTGAAATAAGTTACAAGAAAAAAAAAATTTCACCATATTCTATTTTTTGTAGATGTACCTGTACTCACACCTAATGTTGTTCCCAACCCGCATGACTTTCATTCAGCTCTGAAATTGACTAAAACGTCTACATGAAACCCAAAAGAAGATGAATGATGTCTGAAAATTGCACTCTAAAAAATGCTGGCTTAAATACAACCCAGTGCTGGTGAAATATGGACAAACCCAGCAATTGGGTTGTTTAGGCCCAGCGGTTGGGTTAAATGTTTAACCAAACCTTCTGGGTAGTAACACAACTGCTGGGCCAAAACAAAAATAATTGCGGGGTCTGTCCATATTTCACCCAGCACTGGGTTGTATTTAACCCAGCAGTTTTAGAGTGTGGGTTTCACCGAAATGCATATTATAGACGTGGTTCAAAAAGTGGTCCATATGGCTAATGCTCTATATTACAAGTCTTCAGAGGTCATATGATGCTGATTGTGTGAGAAAAAAAAAGTTGTTATTCTTTGAAAAATCATATCAGATATGACGTAATTAGACATAATGTGTCAGGTAAGACAGGCAAGACAAATGGCATTTGGAGTTAATGGTGTTAACGCTTAATTATTATAGTCTATATAACTTTTTGTCGGTTTCAGAGCTGAAGTAGAGATTTTCATGTAACTGAATATTAGATTCGGAATATAGTGTATTAATCATAGGACATTATCGTTGGGTATTATTTATGAAGACATGTAGAATGAGCCTAAAGGTGAACGTTGTCAAATTGTCTCACACACACACACACACACACACACACACACACACACACACACACACACACACACACAATCTAAAATAGCATAATACAATATAATAATAATATAAATTAATATCACATTTTCATGTTCACGGTTCTCTGATGTTGGTTACTGCTCACATGATATACAGGCAAACAAAATATTATATTTTTTTTGTATTTGTTTTATTTTGATTAAAGTTCTTTTACATTTTTTTATTTAATCTTTTATTTTTATGAATTCATGAATTGTTAGCTATTCATTAAACTTATGAACACCAGCTTGGGAAACATTGACAATATGTGATGTTTATTATGATTCAAGTAATTAATAGAATATGATATATTTTCTTACTCTTTGTATTTTTACTGTATATCAATATGGTATAAGATTATCATATTTAAAACCAATGTGATAAATGAGTTCGGTCTAAAGTAATCAAAAAGTGGTCTGATCTCAGTGATGTAATTATCACAAAGCTGCCCAGATGTTGCTCATGTGCACATATTTTAATGCATATGTAATGAATGCATATTGTCAGTCTGTCTTTACACTTTAATAAACACTGTTGCATCGTTTTAATTACTGTCGTATATGTAAAACGTTTGGACACAAGCCCTTCAGTTGCTGTATGCATAAGAACATTTCCATGTCAGTATTTGTCTTTATGCATTTGTTTGGACATAGGATGAAATACGTGGAATTTAGGATCAAATCTACTTTTATAAATGAGGCCCGGTTCTCATTCTCTTAAGAACAACCAGGATATTCTTCAAAAATTAAACTTTCATATTGCATAGAAGAAAGGGATTTGAAACAACATGCGGGTGAGTCTTATCTACACATACACGCCGCAAAAAAAAACACTGGTGCCAAAATTCATGTTTCATGTGTTTCTGTGGATAAAAGCCACATGCAAGTCAGAGTGAATTCACCAGGACGGAGCTTTAATTCAGAGAGTCCCCTGAAGGAGAAATGCATGAGATGGAAAAATAAATAAATATGATGATAAACAGCTTTGCGTTAGCTCAGGTTTATGAGTACTTATGTAAATGCCCGAATACCTGGATTACCGTTTATAATCTGCTTATGGAGAGACCACACACACACACACACACACACACACACACACACACACACACACACACACACACACACACACACACACACACACACAGAATGTACTGCAATGACAGGTGTTTCTGTACTCACGTCTATTACACAAGCTTATGAGTCACTGAATCCAGACAGATATGAGCACACGCACATATTAGTGCTCATTTTATTTGAGTAAGGTGTATATTTGTTCAATTTTGAGACATCTTTGCATCTATGAGCTGTGTGTGTTTACTGTATAACACACTACTCTTACTATGTTAACTATATCTTTATAAGGCAGAAATGATAAGAGTAGTGCACTAGTTTTAATTCAGTTCTCACCTCCAGAAAACTGCTCGGACCCGTAAACGTTCCCATGCTTTAGGGTTTTTGATGACAGAAGATCATGGCGCTTGTCAAGCTCATGGGTTTGATTTCCAGGGAATGCATGCATTGAGAAGATGTGTATCTGCATGTAAGACGCTGTTTTATTTTATTTTATTAATTTACTCTTTAACCTTTAACAAATATTCAAAAACGAGAAAATATTTGTTGTATTTATATTTATGAATATTTTAAAATATACAATCACAATTAAGTACACTATAATTTTAAATGTATTTGAAAGAAGTCTCTTCTGCTCACAGAGGCTGCATTTATTTGATCAAAAATACAGTAAAAACAGTGAAATATTATTAAAGTTTAAAATAAGTGTTTTCTGTGTGAATATCTGTCAAACTGTAATTTATTTCTGTGATGCGCAGCTGTATTTTCAGCATCATTACTCCAGTCTTCAGTGTCACATGATCTTCAGAAATCATAATAATATACTGATTTACTGCTCCAGAAACATTTCTGTTTATTATCAATGTTGAAAACAGTCGTGCTGCACAATATTTTTTTATGGAAACCGTGATGTCATAGAAACGTTTGCTTTAAGACTTCAATAAATAAATAAAATAAATGAGAGAGAGAAAAATAAAGAATTGCAAAATAATTTTATTCAGAATGGATGCATTAAATTGATCATAAGTGACATTAAAGATACTTATAATGTTACAAATATATTTATAGTTCAAATAATGCTGTTATTTAGAATTTTCTATCAAAGAATCCTGAAAAATAAATGCTTCCACACAAATATCCCCTTCTTCTTTTGAGATCAGGTTTTATAATATAAGACTAAAAGCGTCAGATTGTTCTTCATGTGTTGTGACTCTTCTATCTGATCCCTCAGTGGATGATCAAATCTGAGAAACACACACACCGTTTGATAGATTTCTGTTTTACAGTCTGCTGAATCAGACACTGTTCTTGATCAGATGTGTAATCACGGAGGGAAGCAGTCGTCTTTGCGTTGGCTTTTTAAAGTCATTGATTGTGTACTGTACAGATATCAGAGCGACTCTCTCTCCTCCGCAGACGATCAATACGCTGATTAATCACACACTGTCCTGCGTCAATATCATATACGCCACAGACCTGAGACGGGAAATGACCTTACAGCGTCCAGCATCCAAATACAATCAGATCTCATTAAAGTCTCAACTCTTTCTCTTAGTGTCAATAGAAATCAAACGGAGATCTCACAGATAAAACACTCCAGAGATATCACAGAAGAGATCTCAAAGTCTCATTTATTCATATTTAACAATGCACCTTTGTGTTGAAAGCAGCTTAATCACAAAAGCATGACGTTGGTGTTCATACTATTTAAACATGTTAATATCTTATAGTTGCATTTGGCAAATTAGAGCTTGATTACATTCATTTAGCATTCATTTGAGGTTTGCTATGTATTTCTTTACTTTAGTGGACTGTAGGCCTGAATTTAAGATTTATGTATTTGAATTGCATGTCAAATCCCATGCATATGAATTACACAGCTTTAACATAAATAATAATGTTATGCTTATTTATAAGTGATGTATTCCTAATAATTTCCTCATTTGTAAGTTGCTTTGGATCGAAGCATCTGCTAAATTAATAAATGTATATTTGTCTCTCATACATTAATGAAACAGGTCTGATTTCTGAATTGGCTTTAAATACACAATAACAGGTTTATGTATTCATCATCAGTAAATGAGATTTTGTTTCAGTGTTGTATCTTAATTAAATGTATGAGGTTTTGAATTAAAGGAATATTTCTTGCTCCACAGCTAGACATATGTTGACTTTTTTACTGCTTTTGTTTTAATTTTTACTGTTTGTTACTAAATAAATGACTAATTTACTATTATTAAACAATAAAATAATAATAAATAGCTCATAATTGTTCTCACAATTAACTAATTGTATGTGATTAAATAACTGAGTATAATGCATTATAAATAAATGCACTTTGAAAATTGTTATTTATTGATTTATTTAGATTGCAAACCCTTGCCTGTTTCTTACTTGTTTCATTTATGTATGACTGATAAATATACATCACATTAAGTTTATTAAAACAGTCTAATCCAAATTTCATATGTAATTCAAACACATAAATCTTAAATGTAGGTCTATTTAATTTGTTGTGCATGTGGATAAACTGTGCTCAATTTCAATAGGAACTCAAACATTTCTAATCAGATGACCTGAGCTGCTCCGTCTGTTATATTAGCTCATCTGTGTCTGTTTTTATGAATCATAAGCAGTATAGGAGAAACATGAACTCGGTCTGTTTATCAGGAGTGTGCTTCATCTCCTCATCACCTACAGCTCTGAAGCATCACAACATCTCATTGATCAGGAGCGTTTGGGATGTTTGCATTGATTGGGAAAGTGCTGGCTCTTATTAAAGGACTGCTGTTCTCCCCAGGCCTGTGTTCGGTCCTCTCCAGTCGTCTGAGCTCTGGACTCGATCGATTTCTCCCGCTGTTCCTGCATGTGCGGCCCCGCAGCCCTGCGCCAGCTGTAATTTGTGATAAACGATCGTAGATTTAACAAATCCTGCATCAATATCATATCTGGCGTGGGAGAGCTAGGAGGCGCAGGACTGAATGACTGGCTGGTTAGTCAACAGGGTCAATAGAGACACAGAAGCAGAAGCATTCGTGATTTGAGCTCTCCGTTCTCTTGAGATGAGGTGCAGCGGATACACTTATGATATTCACCTTCAGGAGACAGCTGTTAACCAACAATGGCTTCTTTATTTGGCTGTAATCACTATTTGAAAATATGAACTTTACCTGATGGTCTCAAATATATTTAATTTGACCATATACGTGATGATTCAAGCGAAGGTTTATTGTCATTTTAGATGAGCACCAGTACCAACTTTAAATGTATGTTTGAATTGAAATGTACTCTCAATATTCATATTTATGCTGCAAAGACCAGGATTTCTGAGCTGGCTTTGTGTTACATGTGGCTTCTGCTGAAAACAGGTGCTTGACTACAATTACAATAAATGTTGTTATTGTCAACTAAAATTAAAACTATTAAACGTTGTTTTTAATTTAAAAGAAGGCTGAAATAATCTAAATGATAAATATTGAATACAATAAAAAAAAATATATATATATATATATATATATGTATATATAATGTTGCTTTAGTAGTACAACCAAATAGAAAATTACAATAAATAATAAATTAAACCTAAATATTAAATAAATAAATAAATACATATCAAAACATATAGCAAAATTACACATTTAAATAAAAAAGAAAACTAAACATATACAAATTAATTATTATTTCAAATATTAATACAAATAAAATATGACAAAAGAACTTAAAAAACAACAAACAATTTAACATTTAAATTGATCATATAAAAATTGTATTTAATACAAAATATTTCAAAATTACAAAAGCACATAACAAAATGACAAACTATTTAAAATGAAAACTGATAATATTAAAATAGAATTTAATAAAAAGTATAAAAAATGACAAAAGCACATCAAATGTCTAAAACTTAACATTTAATAACAACTGAAAATATAAAAAAGCTAATTCAAAATATAAACAAACTGTCAAAAACATGTAAAAAATGTATAATGAAAATTAAAAGTTAGCTTAAATTTCATAATTAGCTATTTTTTGTATTTTTAAATTATATAAATATTAGTAAATATTAAATGAATAACTTTAAATTGACACTGTAAATGTAAAAACAAAAACAAAAAAACTACAAATGTGATATGATCACGTGTTTCTGACCACTTTTAATGAACATGGTTCAAATAATTTGATCACAAAACATTTGGACCTCGTTTTGACCTTTTTCAACACTTCTGATGACCTCACCTGAGATGACAGTTTATACCAGGAGTAAATGATGCCTATGTATTTAATTGATTGACTGGCTATTGCAGGATACAGGATGATTCCCATCATCTCATGCTCACGTCTCAAGCACTAACAGTGTGAAGTCAAACCCTGGTTACAGCTCCCTGAGGTCCGGCTGGTGATCTCTTCAGCGTCTCCTGTCAGGATCGTCCCGAGGGAGATGTCAGGGTGACAATCTGGTGAGAGTGAACCCGAGTACGTCTCGTTAGTTTGACGACTACCTGACGGCTGACATACAGAACTCGATGCTCTTCACGTGATCATTTATTCTTTCCGTTTCACGTCACGTTTGTGTCTATTTCTCAGAAAAAACGTGTCTTTGTGTTTAGACTTCACTTATGACGAGTGTGAACAGTAAAAGGTTGTGACTGTTAGGTTATTTAGGCATATATATACTTTTTTAATTAAAATACAGTAAAAATTATGAAACACTACAATGTAAAATAACAGTTTTCTATGTAAATTTGTTATATAATGTAATTTATTTTTGTGATGCAAATCTGTATTTTCAGCATCATTACTGCAGTCTTCAGTGTCACATGATCTTCAGAAATCATTATAATATACTGATTTGCTGCTCAAGAAACATTTCTGATTATTATTATTGTGCTGCACAATATTTTTGTGGATACATTTTATTATCACAGATGAACATAAAAGTTTAAAAGAACGACATTTATTTGAAATATAAATAATTTGTGACATTATAAATGTCTTCACTGCCAATTTTGACCAATCGAATGCCTTCTTGCTGAAAGAAAATATAATGTTATTCCAATAAACAAATAATCCTTACGAACCCCAAATGTCTGAATGTTTATAAATTATTGTCATGATTATGATGTAATCTTGTTCTGGTAAAGCATATTTTTTTGGCCGGGTAAGATTGCTCTTATGGAATTATTCATGGAGTCTCTCATGAGTCATTAGGTCTATTTAAACCAATTATCTCATGTGTTGCTGTGTGCAGTCAGTGAAGGCATCTTGTCTATTTATTACTTTGTCTTGTTTTTTTATTGTTTTTTTGCACTTACTGTCATTTCTCATCATTTATTTCAGACTAAACCTTTTTTATTTTGCTGTGTCCCTGTATATTCAGAAGTTAAGTACATGTTCAACATTCACTCACACAGAACAAACAATTACTGCAATAGGACTCAATAATACACAGAATAATAATCCAACGGTGGCAGGTACAAAAGATTACGCTGTCTTTTAAAAGAGCGCTCACAGATAAGGAGAGAGGAAAAGGAAAAAGGCCCTCCAACCTCAGTGTAGCTCATTAGTCCTGGATAATTTCATGCACAAACGAGACGCCTTCCTAATGAATCATTTTTAAATATTAGCATGTCAGATGTGGATCTCTCAGGAGTGAGTCTGTGGAATGAAATTTGAATACCATCATATTTACCTGTTTTTGAAACACTTTGAATGTGCATTCATTTAATGCACGCGATTATAATTATGTATGAAAATCATTTAATGAGAAAGAGCAAGGAAAACATTCATTATCACCCAGCACGTTGAGTTTACCGCGGTGGAAATGAGGCCTGGTAAAGTGAAGATTGACAAATGTGTTCGGATGACACAAGCTGCTTTCTCTTAGAAATACAGCTAATGTGAAAATATAACCTGACACACTTGTGCATGGCATAGATATTATGTCGATGTGAGTGGAAAGATATTTCAGGAAATTAGCTCTTCGCTTATGAATAACATTTGAAAATTCTTTTGTTCAGTTTTTTTATTTTTAATTTACAAATGTATGTACGAGTCAGAATTACTGTCTGCTGTGCTCTATGGCAGATTCTTTTACATCTGCCTATTACAATTTATTCTTGCTAAGACCCGCCCACTTAGGATGAGTCCATCTGACTGACATGTGAAGTGACCAATCACAGTTCGTTTTGTCATTACAAGCAGTTTGGGGGCGGGTTCATCTGAAATATATAATATATCACCGATGTCGACTGATGAAAAACAAAAACTGTTCACATCACCTTCTGAAAGTTGTTGTAGCTTGCATTGTTATTAATTATTTTCAGTTTTATGTTGAATGTGAATAATTAAAGGCAGCGTTTACACTGTGTCAAGTGCAAATAGTCTATTTTCTTAGCGATATTTACATTAAGTGATCGTTTTTTAACGATTTACACTTTGTTACACTGCCATTTATGCTACTTATTGCAAATAGTAGCTATTATCTGCACCTCAGTATTGTAGTACATTATAAAATAGTATGCAATAAACATGTATTGAGTGTAAATTTTCTATTTAAATCAAATTATTAAATGGATGCCACCTTATTGGGACAATAAATCCCTCCCTACACCTACCCTAACCATACAGGTTACAGGTTTTTTCCCACTTTTTTTCATTTCCATACTTTTTATAAAAAAATTAATGTCTTTCAGATGCTATATAACATTTGAAAAGGGAGAAAATAAAGTTTGACGAAAGGCGGGTTTGAACTCGGGTCGATCCCGTCAAAAAGTATGCGCCTTTCCACCTGTGCCACTGAAACTGATGTCAGTTATCATCTTTTTGCAGACTTGGCATCCCCATCTCACTTTGGTGAGCAGATTTATACTGAACAAAATTATAAACGCAACACTTTTGTTTTTGCCCCCGTTTTACATGAGCTGATCTGAAAGAGCTAAGACTTTTTTCTCTCAAATATTGTTCACAAATCTGTCTAAATCGGTGTTAGTGAACGAGATAATCCATCCACCTCACAGGTGTGGCATATCAAGATGCTGATTAGACAGCATGATTATTGCACAGATGTGCCTTAGGCTGGACACAATAAAAGGCCACTCTAAAATCCTTTTAGACCTCATTTTGTGTACATAGAAAAAGTCTTTATTTAATCTTTGAGTTCAGCTCATGAAAAATGGGGGCAAAAACAAAAGTGTTGCATTTATAATTTTGTTCAGTGTAGTTTAAATAGCTTTTGCCAACAAAGCGGGCTATTTGCACTTAGTATAAATAGACACTTCGATATTTAAGTAGCCTTTAAACTCAGGAGAATAATCTGAAGCTTTTTCTCAAAACTTTTTGATCTCCATTTAAACACAAAACAATGGGCGGATTAAAAGGACCTCATCTGGGATTTTTAATTAAAAGGAGAAGTTTGGGAAAAGTTTGGTTAAATATTTACAACGGATCAGTTCAGTCTGACATGTTTGTGCAGTGTCTCCCAAACGTACAATTTCTTTTTCAGTCTGTCAATCATCCAGAGGTCCCGCCCTCTAAACGCTCGGGGCTGCATGATTGGCAGACGCGTTCGGCGGAGCTAGAGTGTGTCACAATCACGCATCTCTAGCGATTTTCCCTGCTCTGTGTTTCCCTCAGGAATGAAGGGAAGAATCCTCCTGTCAGAAGAATCTGGAAACGGCACAATGCTGTTATAGTGTTTGGGATTATATCACTTACACAGTGACTCTATAGAGCAATTTGGAAATATGTACAGTGTCCTCCATAAGCATTGGGACAGAAATGTCAAAATTGCTTTGTTTGCTGTGTAGTCAAGACCAGGGGATAAGCACCAACTGTTTGGCCCCTCACAACACAACACCTCATCAATCATATTAATAATAATAATCTATATATCATTATGGGTCCCCACTTGCCAAGGACCCCTGTTACTCAGGTTCACTATTACCCCCTGCCCGACTCCCCTGGTCAAGACATCTGCAAATATGATTAACATATGAATATGAGACAAAACTACAGAATTTCACATTTTATTATTATCTGTTTTAACACACACATGTTTTACCAGCACTTTTAGAGTTCATCCCACTATCTGATGTGAGCATACGTATCAGGAAAATTATATTTAAGGCAACTGTAAAATATTAAAAGCTATCATTTAGTTGCAGATTCTTTTGGGTGCAATAACAGTGAGTCTGGGACTCATAGCCATCACCAGACTCTTGTTCTCATCCTTTAAAATGCCTTTCCCAGCTTTTAAAGTGCCCCTATCATGGCTTTTCGAATATTCCCTTTCATGCAGTGTGTCATGTAGCAGTATGTGAAAATAAACTTTCTGCAAAGTTGTGAATCCGACAGAGCACGATAAATAAAGTTATTTTCTATCAAAAAACAAAGAGACTCGTTTTGCAATCACCTAAACGAGTCATCAGGAATTTGAATCTTATTCTGTTACGGCTGTATATAATGTCTGCCCATGGCTGTCATTCGCGCTGTACGCGGTAGACCAATCACAAAGGACTGCGCCATCTGACCAATCACAGCAGTGAGGGCTCACGGAAAGGAGAGGTTCAGAGAGACTGATTCTTAGAACTGCTCTCTAACTCATCCAAGTATGCGGTCTCATCATTGTTGGAAATGAGGCCCAGAACCACAGTATCATCAGCAACTTTAACAATAGAGGTGGAGCTGTGAGAGGACACACAGTCGTGTGTAGCAGGGGACTCAGGACACAGACCTGTGGGGCTCCTATGTTCAGGGTGATGGAGTTGGAGGTGAACTGGCCGACTTTCACCACTTGAGGTCTGCCGGTGAGGAAATCTTGAATCCAGTCACAGAGTAAAGAGTTTAGGCTGAGGTCTGTGAGTTTTAAAGCAAGCTTGTTGGGGACTATTGTATTGAAAGCTGAGCTATAGTCAATGAATACCAGCCTTACATAGTTCCCATTTTTGCTGTCAATGAGTGTGAGTGCAGGACGTGAGAGATGGCATCGTCAGTAGACCTATTTGGCCGATAGGGAAACTGAAGAGGGTCCAAAGTAACAGGGATGGAGGAGCAAATGTGGTTCTTTACGAGTCTCTCAAAAACCTTCATGACTATTGATGTGAGAGGAAATGGACGATAGTAATTCAGGCAAGAGGGTTTACTGTTCTTAGGCACAGGGATGATGATAGTCTCCACTTCAATTGGGGATTCATGTTCAATCGGATCTGAATATGGAGATTGGTCTAAGACTTTCCATTCCTTTGCCCTGATGAACTCCTTGACTTAGCTGGCAGGGTGTTTTGGGTCATTGACTTATCCAATATGGAGCGCTTTCTGATGAGTCTGGTGACATTACCTTGAATATTGGAAGCCAAGATGGTTTTGTACCCTTCCAGATTAATTTTGTGACTGTCATACAATAAGTAATCATTAAAGCCGAGAGGGCTTGTTCCAGAGACAGCCATGCATGCTCATGAGACCACCTCCACCATGCTTAACAGATGAGGCTGTATTTGCAGTTTCCTTTTTCTCCACACTTTTGCTTTCCCATCACTTAGATAAAGGTTCATCTTTGTCTCATCGCAGTTCCAAAACTCTTCTGGCTCACCTTTGTGCTTTTTTGCAAACTTTAATCTTGCCTTTCTATTTTTGGTGCTGGTCAGAGGTTTGCATCTTGCTGTGTAGCATCTGTAATTATGTGTGAAAATCTCCTGAGGACAGTAAATTGTCAGAGCATCACCGCAGCTTTCTGGAGGTTGTTGGTGATTTTACAGTAGGGTTCATTTTCACAGCTTTTATGATTTGTCTGTCACAAACTACTGTTGTTTTTCTCAGCCAATCAGGTCAATGTTGGTTGCTGGTGTCGCTGGATATTCCAAAACTCTTGATTTATCTATGCCATTTGTTTTTGCTATAGCTCTAATGGACTTTATCTTCTTTTAGCATCCAAATCACTTGCTTTTCTCTCAAAGTCAACTCCCTCCTCTTCATCCTGGTTTGTGTGTGTCGTCATCGAATGCAAGACTCAGAATGCAGAAGCAGTGGTTATAACTGATGCGACACATTCCCTGCTTTTAATATCTGAACAGTACTGCAACAAGCCACAGCTGATCACTCCGAAAGACATGTGGGTCAACTGTTCCTATACGTATGCTCACATCAGGTAGGGGGTGAAACTCTAAAAGTGCTGATCTTCTTAGCTGGTAAAACATCTACGTGTTGAATCACCCAATAATAAACAAAATATGTAGTTTTGTCTCATATTCATCATTTAATCATATTTACAGATTTCCTGAGTCCACAGCAAACAGAGCAATTGTGTCTTTACTGTCCAAATACTTATGGATGGCACTGTAGAGAAAAAAGTCAGTGAGTTTTGGGTTAGTAAGATTTTTTCAAATACTTTTATTCGATTTTAGACACCTCAAATAGATCAAAAGTGGCAGTAAAACATGTATAATGTTACAAAAGTTTTATATTTCAATTAAATGCATTTTTTTTTTTTACTTTTAACTTTCTATTCATCTGTGAATCCCGTAAAATAAAATGTATCGTGGATTCCACAAAAAAAATGAATCAGCATAACAGTTTTCAAAATTGATGGCAAAGAAAAACTACTCTGAAAAGCTAAAAAACAGCTTTCAAGCAACGACTCTACATCAGTGTGGAAAGGCCTGAAATCCATCCCCAGCTACAAGACCCCACCCCCAGCACTGAGGCCAATCAACAGCTGGCTGAAGACCTGAACGAGTTTTACTGCAGGTTTGAAAAGCAAAAACCTGGTCTGACAGCCCACACCCACTCTGATCGTCTCACAGCACTGCCATCAACACCACCCCCCTCTCTCCCCCCTACTGTTTCTCAACCTGTACTACAGATCTGTGAAGATGATGTAAGCAAAGTCTTCAGGAGTCAAAATATAAGGAAAGCCAAAGGCCCAGATGGTGCCTCTCCAGCCTGCCTCAAAGCCTATGCTGTCCAGCTATCATCCAGCTTCACATTGATCTTCAACAGATCAAAATCCCCTCCTGATTCAAATGCTCCACCATTATCCCTGTACCCAAGAAACCAAAAATCACAGGACTTAATGACTACAGACCTGTTGCTTCAACGTCTGTGGTAATGAAGTCATTTTAGAGGCTCGTGTTGGCCCAGCTAAAGGACATTACTGGAACCTTTCTGGACCCCCTGTAGTTTGCTTACCAAGCAAACAGGTCTGTGGGTGATGCAGTCAACATGGGATTTCACTACATCCTCCAACATCTGGACAAACCAGGGACTTATGCAAGAATCCTGTTTGTGGACTTCAGCTCCGCTTTCTACACCATCATCATCCGGACACCCTTCAGAATAAACTAACTCAGCTTGCAGTACCCACCTCCATCTGTCAGTGGATCACCAGCCTCCTGACAGACAGGCTGCAGCTAGTGAGGCTGGTAAAATTCTCATCCAACACCCGCACCATCAGCACTGGAGCTCCTCAGGGCTGTGTTCTCTCCCACACAAATGACTGCACCTCTAAAGACCCCTCTGTCAAACTCCTGAAGTTTGTAGATGACACCACAGTCATCAGTCTCATCCAGGATGGAGATGGGTCTGCTTATATACAAAAGGTTGAGCAGCTGGCTGTCTGGTGCTGTCACAACAACCTGGAGCTTGACACACTCAAAACTGTAGAGATGATAGTGGACTTCAGGAGAAGCCCCCCTTCTCTCCCCCTACTCACCATCATGAACAACGCTGTGGCTGCAGTGGAGTCATTCAGGTTCCTGGGAACCACCATCTCTCAGGACCTGAAGTGGGACACTCACATTGAATCGTGAAAAAAGCTCAGCGGAGGTTGTACTTCCTTCGTCAACTAAAAAAAGTTCAACCAGTCACAGTCGCATGACACAGTTTTACTCTGCTGTTATTGAATCGGTTCTGTGCTCCACTATAACTGTCTGGTTTGGGTCAGCCAGTAAATCAGATATAAGAAGATTGCAGCGGACTGTTAGGGCAGTAGAAAGGTTCATTGGTGTCCACCTGCCCAGCCTTCAGGACTTGTACAACTTCAGAGTGAAGAAACGAGGAGGTAACATCATCACAGACCCCTCTCACCCCGGTCACAACCTGTTTGCACTTCTCCCTTCAGGCAGATGCTACAGATCTCTGTGCACTAGAACATCTAGGCATGCAAGCTGTTTCCCCCCCCATGCCATCTCCAGCCTAAACAGCTAGCACAGTAATTATTACACTGTAATTAATTATCCATCTTTAATTATTGCTTCTCTCTCAAGTACTATGTAAATACATATGCATATTATTCTATATAGCTGTATATAGAGTAATAATGCACAAATCTTCTGTTCCAGATTCATACACATTATTATTTATTGTTAAGTCATATTTAAATGTTTTTGTCTCATGTCAGATATGTATGTATATATGTATATATGAATGTATGTATGCATGTATGTACCAAGAGCTTCTTAAATACCACAACAAATTCCTTGTGTGTTCGAGCACACTTGGCAAATAAAGCTGATTCTGATATTATGTGTAAAACAGTATTTCATGTTTCATTTAAATGCACAGGTCAGTATTTCAGATATCTGAAACGATCTGGTAGTGTCAGTTGTCTGTCTCTTTTGTTCGTGCGTGTGTGTCTGCGTTCAGCGAGCGCCAGCAGTCTGATGCCAGCAACCGGAGCCCCTGGGCTGGGCCAGGCCGAGGACAGATGTCACCATATTGGACTGATGCACTTGACTAGATTTTATGTGGGAAGGTGATGTTAGGATTAACAGTTAAACACAAAAAACACATCCCTGACAGACCACACACTCCAATACAACTCACATTTGGGTCTGTTTCTCACGCAAAGCTATCAGGTGACGTAAAGTACTGCACGTGAGTCATATGCATAACTGTTTTTGACAGAATTAATAATGATTTGCTTTTGTTATATGGAAAAGAGCAGCTTGAACATTCTGCAAAGCATCTCATTCATTGTTCCACTGAAGAGAGGAAATCAAACCAGTTTGGAACAACATGAAGGGGAGTAAATGATACAATTTTAGAATTTTGAATGCGTGACCCTTCACTGTATGATACATTTATATTCTTGGAATAACTGATGGAATGGTTTCCATAGCAGCACATGGAATAACAAACCAACCTTTGTTGCATTAATGAACATTCACCCGTTTATCAGACGCTGTGTGTGTGTGTGTGTGTGTGTGTGTGTGTGTGTGTGTGTGTGTGTGTGTTGTGTGTGTGTGTGTGTGTGTGTGTGGTCATGTTGGCTGAGCTCCAGCCTCGTTCATCAGGCGGTTTGGAGTCTGTTTGTCTTGTGAGGTCAGAGAGGAGCAGGATGTGTGTGTTATTAACGCTCATGTTGTAGTGTGTGTGTTTGCCCTGCAGCTGAACGTATGCAGAGGGTTCAGTACAATCACCCATAATCCTTCACTCTCTCCTGCCCCTCATGCTCCGAGCGCCTCTCTCTATATCAGCCGTGATATAAAACAAACGTTACAGCATAAATTACAGGTCCATTATAACATTTAACAGTCATAATGTAAAATAAAATAGCAGTCAAATCAAACCCAAAAATGCATTGGATATATATGTTCAGTTTTGGGGTCAATAAAAGTTGTATTTTTTAAAGAAGTTAATAATTGTAATGATCAAGGATGCATAAAATGGATCAAAAGTGGCAATAAAGACATGTATAATGTTTTAAAAGATTTATATTTCAATAAATGCTATTCTTTTGAGCTTTCTATTCATCTGTGAATCCTGACAAATAAAATGCATCATGGTTTCCACAAAAATATTGTGGAATATTAACATATATTTTAAATATTAATATTATTTGAGCATTTTACTGTTTTTACTGTATTTTTATAATCTAATAAATAAAGCATTGGTGGGCAAAATACACTTCTTTCAGAAACATAAACAAATCTTACTGACCCTTATAACTTTTGAATGGTAGAACTATACAGTATGTGTTTGTTTGATTTCCGATGTAAATAGTAACTGTCTGGTTGATGTGTGCCTCAGGGATTGTGGACTTACACTTCGTTTGTCATCTGAAAGGTAAAGGAGGAGAGCAGGAGAGGTGGGAAAAGAAAAGACCTTCAGAGACTCTCACCTCTGCGTCTCCCTGCGGAGGTCAAACGATGAAGAGAAGCTGAGGAGCGCAGAGAGACCTCTGGAGTGCCGTCTCCATCCCTGCTCACCGCAAAGTGTCTGGGATACGTGCGTCCCCGCCATGAACGTCACCGATGTCTAAAAGCCTGTTTTAGGGTGAAGAAGGAGAGCAGAAGATGGTGTGAAAGCAGAAGTGGAGGTGTGCGCGGCTGCGGATCCCTGGAGAAGATGCTGTGAAGATCTCCGCTCGCTTCACCTCTGACTGACTCCAGCAGCGGCACGTCACGGCCTGGTCACTTCACACACACACGCACGCACGCACGCACGCACGCATGCACACACACACACACACACACACACACACACACACACACACATACACACGCACACGCACACACACACACACACACACACACACACCACACACACACACACACACACACTCTCCTGAACATCCTTCCAAAAACACCCTCACACACTCTCTGGAAGGTAATGGTGCGTTAGTCTCCGGGGTTCGGGGTGTTGTTAAACGTCTTGCAGGTTAAATGCACACTTAAAGACTCACTTCTCAACCTGAGCAGAACCCAGAGCCCAGAGAGACACGACCGGGTTCAGCACTCAAACAGACACTTCTGCTCACCATGTGTGTGTTTGATTCAAAGCTTTATCACAGATCGTAATGAAGCGTCGTTGTTGCGTGTTTCACCTGCTGTCGGTCTCATGTCGCTGACCTGGATGTATTTGATTTTCAGAGCTTTACACTTCACTGTCAGATATGACAGGATTTCTACATTTCCTAAAATGTCAGAGTTTGGATTTGTTTTCTTATTGATGGTCTCTCTACAGCCCTCATACATTATATGTACTCACAAGCCATGATTGGCCAATAATGTACAATGCCTGCATGCTATTGGTCAAACTACTTATCAGGCAATACCTTCAGCAAGTATGAAAGCAGTAGGAAGACAAAGCCAGTCTTTTGA
This sequence comes from Gymnocypris eckloni scoliostomus, assembly GCA_027564155.1. NCBI lineage: Eukaryota > Metazoa > Chordata > Actinopteri > Cypriniformes > Cyprinidae > Gymnocypris > Gymnocypris eckloni. Next base: position 14,775,543 of record CM050419.1, read on the forward strand.
AGGTTACATATATATATATATATATATATATATTGTATTATTATTGATTAAAAACCGTTTTGTAAAACAAACATTTTGTAAATCACAAAACAAAACAAACAAACAAAGAAAGGTGGGAGAAAAAGTAACTTTAACTAATAATATCACAGTCAACATTTCACTATCCAATCAAAAAGTTCAAACTTTAACAATCCAATCAAAATAGATACAATCTAGTCCTGTCCAACATTATTTCACTTTGATTACTCTGGCTGAATTCAGAATGATTTACATATTCAGATTCTAGTTTGCTAGTATGTATATATTTCAAATTCAGCCTTTTTTATTTTAAACTTAACTTTCAAACTCAAATTCATTACAAAGTGCAATTTCACGTTGACTTTATATTGTATCATATTCTATTGTATATGCTTTGTTTTTCTAGATATGAAGGGTAAACGTCCCAGGTTACGTATGTAACCCTGGTTCCCCGAGGAACGAGACGCTGCGTCGAACGCTTAGGGAACGCCATCAGCGTTGTCCAGCTCTGAATCATATGTGTAATCAGTCAAAATTGACGGCCAGACGTCAGGTGCGGTGACGTCCATGACCAGGATGCTTAAAAGCACGTGATGTGCAGCGGCGCCAGCTTCCAGGAATGAAGCATAGCTCTAGTAGGGATGCCGGAAGTATGACCCTGCGACGCAGCTGCCTCGTTCCTCGGGGAACCAGGGTTACACATACGTAACCTGGGACGCCTCGGGAACATCGAGCTGCGCCGACGCTAGGGGAACGAGATATCCACGCCGCCATACTTGCAAATCCCTGCTTAGTGTGTGGAGTGCACAGCTATGGCAAGGGAAAAGACAAGCCAGGGGTGGCTCGCAGAGCCAGGTCGTAGAACCTGGAAAGTTAGGGGCGTAGCCCACCCACCAGCGTCACAGATGTCCTGCACAGGTACACCTGCCAGAAGGCCTTGGAGGCCGCCATACCTTAAGTAGAGTGAGCCTTGATTCCCAAAGGCGAGGGGAGATCAGAGGACTCGAGGTCATAGGAGAGCATCCAGATCCACTACTTAGCATAAGCACCCTGGCCTCCACCGGAGGAAACGTAAAGAGAGTTTGCCTATTGAAAGGCCACCAAGAGGCGTGGTAGGTGCTATAGCCGCCACGTAGACCTTCAGGGTGGAGTGGGCTAACTCTGCGGAGAAACGGGCTCATGCGAGAGCTCCAGCACTGTCCCAACAGGCAGTTAACTGGATCAAGCTGGCGGTCTCCGCACCCGGAGTCTCAACTTCAGGGCGTACAGTTTCCTTATTGAGGAGCTCTAGATTGGAGGATGGTCTCAGCAACCTCAGTTGAGAGACCAGAGGCTATGAGTTGTGCCCCTCGAGCCACACCCATAGTTTCCACAACTCCGAGCGGGGTGAAAGATCATGCCCGCTGCCAGTGAGAGGATATCCCTCCTGACGGAATCCCCATGGAGAGCCGTCGAGGAGAGAAATCGGGTCAGAGACTATACTCGGCCCGGCCAGAACAGGGTTTTTCAATAGAAGGACCCGTCCATGCGCACTCTCTCTAGAACTCCCAGGAGCTGAGCGATCGGGAGGCGACAGACGAAGCCTCAGCCACGATTGTACCATAGCATCCAGCCCCTTAGCGGAGCTGGATGCCTGCCTCGACAGGATGGCTGCTCCTATCCTTTACGAAGGGAAGAACCCGATATTAATACGCTTTGCCCCAAAGCACATTTCAGGAACTTCCTGTGATGGGGAAGGAGTATGCATCTTTAGATCGCTCGTGACCACCAGTCCTCGGATCTGGTGAGAGAACGTGTTTCGAAGAGAGCTTTCTGAACTTCAGTCGTGTGACTGAGCGGTTCAGTTAGCTTAGATCTAAGACGGACGCAACCCCTTTCCCGGAACAATGAAACGGCTGTAGAACCTGGACTCTTTATCTAGAGCAGGGACCACCTCGATGGTCTCCTCCCTCAGGAGAGTGCCCACTTCTTGTTCCATTACCAGAGCCTGCTCGCCCGTAGAAAGGCTGCGGCAGAGCGCCACATGGCCTTGTTCTACAGTGTGCGTGACCCATCGAGACACATTTGGCAGCAGTCCCACGCTGCCGAATAGTCTACTAAGGGAACCAGACTGGTCTCTGGTGTACTTAGAGCGGCTAGCTCGGTGCCCTGGACGGAGGACCGGCAGGGGACGGCCGATCTAGCTGCTCTAGAGACCCCGAAGGGGTGGCGAGCCTCCCAGCTCCGCTACATTTCTGGGCGGAAGAGACTGAGAGAACGCTCGCTGGAGACCGCTGCGCCCTGGAACAGGCAGGGTTAGCAGACTGATCTCCTGAGGGCACTGAGGAGAGACGGGCACCGTGCAATGCGTGTAAACCGCTCTTCCCCAGAGGGGCCTGCCCTCATAAGTCCTGGGATGTAGCATCAGGACTGCCTTAGAAGTCTCCTATTGGAAACGATGGTCCTCAGACCCGCGTCATCTCTAGGAAGACTAAGGAACCAGAGTCTGCTCAGGCAGGACCCAATAAGACACGCTTGGCAAGGGCTCCCACACCGCCAGATGACTTACTAAGGAAACCAGTCTCTTGAGACTGGCCTCTGGTGTACTTAGAGCGGCTAGCTCGGTGCCCTGGAACGGAGGACCGGCAGGGGACGGCCGATCTAGCTGCTCTAGAGACCCCCGAAGGGGTGGCGAGCCTCCCAGCTCCGCTACATTTCTGGGCGGAAGAGACTGAGAGAACGCCGCTGGAGACCGCTGCGCCCTGGAACACGGCAGGGTTAGCAGACTGATCTCCTGAGGGCACTGAGGAGAGACGGGCACCGTGTAATGCGGTGTAAACCGCTCTTCCCCAGGGGGGCCTGCCCTCATAAGTCCTGGAATGTAGCATCAGGACTGCCTTAGAAGTCTCCTAAGGGAACGACGGTCCTCAGACCCGTGTACTTAGAGCGGCTAGCTCGGTGCCCTGGAACGGAGGACCGGCAGGGGACGGCCGATCTAGCTGCTCTAGAGACCCCGAAGGGTGGCGAGCTTCCCAGCTCCGCTACATTTCTGGGCGGAAGAGACTGAGAGAACGCCGCTGGAGACCGCTGCGCCTGGACACTGGCAGGGTTAGCAGACTGATCTCCTGAGGGCACTGAGGAGAGACGGGCACCGTGTGTCGGTGTACACGCTCTTCCCCAGAGGGCTTGCCCTCACCAGTCCTGGGCCTTGGCATCAGGACTGCCTCAGAAGCCTTCTAATGGAAATGACGGTCCTCAGACCCACGTCATCTCTAAGGCCTCAGACTAGGAACCAGAGTCTGCTCAGGCAGATCCCAATGAGACACGCTTGGCAGGCTCCCAACGCCGGGTGGCTACTAAGGGAACCAGTCTCTCGAGACTGGCCTCTGGGTGTACTTAGAGCGGCTAGCACGGTGCCCTGGAACGGAGGCCGGCAGGGGACGGCCGATCTAGCTGCTCTAGAGACTCCCGAAGGGGTGGCGGGCCTACCAGCTCCGCTACATTTCTGGGCGGAAGAGACTGAGAGAAACGCTCGCTGGAGACTGCTGCGCCCTGGAACACTGGCAGGGTTAGCAGACTGATCTCCTGAGGGCACTGAGGAGAGGCAGGCACCGTGTGTAGTGTACACCGCTCTTCCCAGAGGGGCCTGCCCTCACCAGTCCTGGGCTTTGGCATCAGGACTGCCTCAGAAGCCTCCTATTGGAAATGACGGTCCTCAGACCTACGTCATCTCTAAGGAAGACTAGGAACCAGAGTCTGCTCAGGCAGATCCCAATAAGACACGCTTGGCAAGGGCTCCCACACCGCCAGGTGACTTACTAAGGGAACCAGTCTCTTGAGACTGGCCTCTGGTGTACTTAGAGCGGCTAGCTCGGTGCCCTGGAACGGAGGACCGGCAGGGGACGGCCGATCTAGCTGCTCTAGAGACCCCTCAAGTAGCGAGCCTCCCTCTCCGCTACATTTCTGGGCGGAAGAGACTGAGAGAAGCGCCGCTGGAGACCGCTGTGCCCTAGAACACTGGCAGGGTTAGCAGACTGATCTCCTGAGGGCACTGAGGAGAGACGGGCACCGTGTAATGCGGTGTACACCGCTCTTCCCCAGAGGGGCCGGCCTCAAGGCCCTGCATCAGGCGTTCTGGCCGAAGACCATCGATCCGCAGATCCGTCTTCGCCCGGGCGCCCACTCTGACTCCGATTCTGGCGAGTACAGTGACATTCCCGAATAAGGAGCTGGAACACAATTGGGGCTCCGCCCAGCAGCCCAAGCTGACCACCTCAACCTCCTTGGAGGAAGAGAGGTAAACATTGTGCTCTCACTTGAGAAGCATCCCAAGAGGCTCTTGTATGTCATATACAATATATAATTGTATATATTTCTACAATATATATATATATATATATATATAAATATATATCTAACTTTCATAGTCGGATAAAATGCATAGTTAATTATTCAAAATTAAATGCAGTCAAACACCCAGACAAGTAAACACGGTCTGAAGTGCATAAATGAACCGAGAATCACCATAATGCGCGCGTTGCCGCTCGGAACAAAACAAATAAATCTTCTTGGAGAGAAACTGCTGCAGATTAGCGCACTCTCACTCAAGGGGGAAGAACTACAGCTTAGGCTTCCGCCCCGGGAGAGCGCTAGACCTGGGGAATACAGGTGGAAATAAGGCGAACCCGTCTCCAACCCGTCCGCCAGATCTATGTGCGATCCCCGTGATCTCACTCGCCGCGGTGCCTCAGCAGCAGCAGCGGGACGCGAGATTCATAGGCGCGGACACACTCCTCGGAGCGTGCCGGCGGGAGCACAATGCATTGCAGCGGACGCTGGATCTGATGGGAAAAGAAGATAGGGGATCACCCGTCTTAATCTCCCATCTAATCCATCTGCGAGCACAGCCACTGCTCCGCCTCAGCGGCAGCGTGGCAGGTGCTGCGAGGACGCAGGTGAAAAACTCCCTCCTCAAAGAGAGTTTTCGCCTCCAGCCAGATCATCGCAAAAACTGTGTATCCCGAGAGAGCGCTAGACCTGGGGAATACAGGTGGAAATAGGGCGAACCCGTCTCCAACCCGTCCGCCAGATCTATGTGCGATTCCCGTGATCTCACTCACCGCGGTGCCTCAGCAGCAGCGGGACTGGGAGATCATAGGCGCGGACACACTCGGAGCATGCGGCGGGAGCACAATGCATTACAGCGGACGCTGGATCTGATGGGAAAAGAAGATAGGGGATCACCCGTCTTAATCTTCCCATCTAATCATCTGCGAGCACAGCCACTGCTCCGCCTCAGCGGCAGCGTGGCAGGTGCTGCGAGGACGCAGGTGAAAAACTCCCTCCTCAAAGAGAGTTTTCGCCTCCAGTCAGAGAGGAACACACAGTCTGTAACGTGATCTACTTTCGCCCTCATTGGCCTTTGATATGTCTGCTTCTAGTCTTTCTTTGCCTATCTTTTTAAGAATAAACTTTCTTATTTCCTATCTGATAGTAACAGACTCACAGAACACATTCGACTGACACACACAGAGAGCTTTGCTGAATGACAAAAAAGCTGGCGCCGGCTGCACATCACGTGCTTTTAAGCATCCTGGTCGTGACGTCACCGCACCTGACGTCTGGCCGTCAATTTTGACTGATTACACATATGATTCAGAGCTGGACAACGCTGATGGCGTTCCCCTAGCGTTTCGACGCAGCTCGATGTTCCCGGAGGGGAATCACATTTATGTCTGTAGCGCTTTAGAAAATACTGATTGTTTAAAAGCAGCTTCACAGTAATAAACAAGAACATAACTGTATTAAAGGGTTAATTCACCCCAAACTGAAAATGATGCCATTAATTACTCACCTTCGTTCATCTTCGGAACACAAATTAAGATATTTTTTGATGAAATCCGGGAGCTGTATGATCCTCCATAGACTGCAACACAACTGAGATATTCCCAGGTCCAGAAACATAGTAAATACATCGGTAAAACATCCATGTCACTCAACTTCAGTTTTGCGACTCTACGAGAATTATTTTTTTTGTGCAAAGAAAATAAGAATAACAATTAAGCATTGCTTACACTTAGGGGAGAGCGTGCGTATGCATTGTGAAACTCTCTAAAATGGTGAGAGATGTGACTCGGGGGAGAAGAATGGTTGAGTAAATTATGTTATTTATGTTTTCTTTGCGAAAAAAAGGATTCTCGTAGCGTCGCAAAACTGAAGTTGAGCCACTGATGTCACATGGACTGTTTTACCGATGTGTATGTTTCTGGACCTGGGAATAACATAAAAATATCTTAATTTGTGTTCTGTAGATGAACGAAGGTCTTACGGGTTTGGAACGAGTAATTAATGACAGAATTTTCATTTTGGGGTGAACTAACACTTTAATGTTGCAAAGTTCTTCAAATATGAAATTCTTTAATAAAGGGTTTCAGTCTGTAATTGTAATCTCATGCGGTGTCTTCCATCAGGTCCTGTAGTCTCCGTCCAGTCGAGGTTTGTCAGGATTAAAATAACCTTTTGTTTAAACACCTTCAATTATTCAACACCTTCATGTGCCCTCAGGGGCCACCAGATTAAAGGTTTTAACAGAGCGACAGGGGCCGATGCTGGTATTCCAACATGAGCTTCTGTACGGTCAAATAATGACTCACTCGGAGAAAGCACAGAAACACAAAACTAGCCAACAGACCTGCAGGGAACTCCACGCTGCCCTTTGGCTCTGGCTATATCTGTATTTATTTATTATTTCGTTTTATTTATCTGCTGGTTTTTATCCCTCTCTTTCTCTCTCTTACCTAGAAGCAGGTTGGCAGAGGTTCTAATGTTGTGTGTGCTCGCTCGGCCGCTGGACGAATCCTCTGTGTCTCTGTAAACCTGCATGTAAATGGACTCGCGTCTCTCCGGAGACTCTCCGTTCGGCTGGAAATAGTGCACTTCACTTTGCTTTCCCCGATGTTTTTTTCTTTCTTTTTAAACCTGCTGCTCTAAAATACTCAAACAAAAGAGTGCTGAGGATTTGTCTCATATGAGCAGCTTTAGTGAGGAAGAACAGCTCTGGCGTGTTTTGATCGAAGGAAATGTTTAATGCAGGAATTTGAATAAACACAGACTCACTTATTTAAGAAGAACACACAGAACAGATCATGGTGATTCTCTTCATCTAAGAACAGAGAAATGAGAAAGAAAGCAATCACACACACATGCATCAGTTGGTTTGTATTCCACCTAAACATGTATTCAGACAGTCGTTGGTGAAGATGTGCTTGTCATAGTTAAAGATGCATCGCTTCCGTTGGAGAGAATCAGAGAGATTCATAACACTGAAGAGATGCATGATCTCTGGATATATACGAGCAGGTTAAGCGCTGCAGGGCCTCAAATCTCTCTCGCTCTCTTCACGGATCCAGGTCACCAGCCTAATTGTATTTTCAGGCATTTTATGTGTTTTACTTTGATTTTCAGGAGAATTGTAAATGAGTTGAACAAAATGAAGATGAAGCGATGATGAGCTTTGACTTCTTCAATGGAAGTAGGCTTTGTTCTCTCAAATCAGTCAACATAGAGCTAAATGGTGATTTCTGTCATTGTTTGGATGTTAAACTACTTGCTCATAACATGATATAATGCAAAGTCAGTTATATAAACCACATTAAAAAGGGTGTGCCACACTGACAGAAGAACCATATGGGTTCAGTGAACAGTTCTTAAAATAACCATTATTTTCTTAAGGTCTTTGCACATTGAGTCCCAAATTATCGTCCAAAATTAACACATGTTAAAAAATAAATACATGCTACATTTTTGCATCCGTAACAAGCATTTTGATAAGAAAGGATGACTGATATGAAAAAACTAACATTTCGGACTCATTGAGCAAGGACCTTTAGTGTGAAGAACATTTTAACGATCTAGAGAGCCTTCAGTGCAAAGGAGATGTTGTGTAGATGTTAAAAGATCTTTGTGGAAGTTGGAACCATAGATGCCAAAAAATAAGTAATTAACAGTGAAACTAGTATGAAATTGCTAATTATTTTAAAATTTATAATAAAACCTATGCATGTCTAAATGTGACAGCACTGTACAATTACGATAAAATATAAACAATTTAAATTATAGCACCTTCGTATATTGAAGAATTTTAAAAAACAAAAACACATCTGATGTGCATTCTTTATTCATCATTGTATCGTAGCATCTTCAAAATGGAGACAAATTGCGAGTTCAAGTCAATGTTTTTGGAGCCCTGAGTTTCAGAGTTGTGCGTGTGTTTGTGAGAAACCATGGCATTTTTCCCAATGCATGCAGCAATTGAAATAGTCAAATTGTTGAAATGGATGGAATTATTACAATGTTTTTTTATTTGCAATTAGCTTTTTTAACATTGCATGTACGAAATATGAAATTATTGTACAATTACAATATAATATATAACAATTTTATTTACAGCACCATCATGAATTGAAAAAATTCTGTATTTTGGCAGAAAAAAAGTGCATTGGTTTCTTTCTCCGACTAAAGTAATTTGAACGCTCCTGAAATCAGTTATGACTTCTCATGACCTCAGAAACATACAGCAGCACTGACTCAATGAACCAGTGGTGTGAGTTTTAGTCAGGCCTTTGTGTTTTCTGACCGATGATGGGTTATCTAATAAACCTTACAAGCTTACACCACAAATCTAATAGCTGCAGTACAGTTATCATTCTTACAGAAGCAGTAATGTTTTCTGATTGGATGAATTCTGCTGTAGATATTTCGCTGTGAGTCCTGCCGAGCCGAACAGCAGCAGGCCAATAATGCAGCTCAATAAACTCAATGGTATTTTTGCATTGCCGTATCGACTGTGACCTGTGATGTTTAATGAAACCTGCACAGGCTCCAGAGAGACGCATTAACAGCCGGATCTCGCTCCGAACGCTCCGGATTGAGGGTTCAGAGGCTTGTGGATTCTCCCAGAAGGGATCCGGGAAACAAATTAGCCACACGCTGCAAACACGTTTGTCATAGGTGTGTGACTCCATATTCCACTTAATCAATACATTCAGCCTCTACACTCAACACTGATGAAACTAAACAAACCGAGTGCATGTTTCCAGTCGAACTTAGCTAAGCTGTCAGCTATCATTAAGCTTATTGATATTATATACTGTGTTTATAGTGTCTGCTAATTGCCTACATTGTGGAGTCCTAAAGGTTTCTTTGAATCTTTGATTTATAAGCACAACAGCACCTGCAGACTGGCTAAATGAAAAGCAATCTGCCTTCCTCCTTCACACTCTGATTCTTTATGAATCTCATCTGATTTCATAACCGTGCATTTCAGTTATGTCAGGTTTAATTAAAAAAATTAATGTACCTGTGTTAGATTAATTATCATTTTAAATGTTCCATCATTGCAGTTATATACACAATTTCCATATTTCAATTAATATTCAAATGATGTATAGCATTTTAAATGCAAATATGTAATATATTCAGGATTAGCTGTATTACCTTTAATCAGTGGCTGTCCTGAACTAGCAGTTCTGTTCTTAATAAGCTGTTTCTCTGCAAGTTCCTCTTTACTTATTAGAATACAATACACTAACGCCGGCCACGAAAAATGTTTAATATTATTTCTCACAATTAACGAAGAGTCGAAAACACTGGGCCAAGTTAATTTGCACCGGCAACAGACACACGCACGCTCGCACATGCAACGGTTCGGAGGTGGTAAACAGACTCCTGACTTCCCCAGAACCACTGAAGTGTTTCAAATCTAATTTGAATATATGAATGTTTGCTTTGTCTGTTGTGCTAAACTGACTCTGTGATTCAGGGGCAAATTGCAGCGGTGGGTTTAACGCAAGCCAGCGCTCACAGAAGGATGACTGCAGGCAGGTTAAGGCATTATTCTGCTCTTTGTTTCTGAAGATTGACAATCAGCCTAATTTAGAGACCAGGGTTAAACCAAATCCCTCGGAGAAGACAGCCGATGGGGTACCTGGATGGAGAGCTTTCTGTTTGAAAGGAGTCACATCAGATCATTTTATGTCATTTAATACTTTTTACCCCTGAGGTCCGCTTTTAATGATGGAAAAGTTATTTACTGACAGTGCTTTTTTTCATGGGCATTGTTCGTTTTCATGTTCATGTGGATCCAACTAGTAAACTAGTAAACCATAGTAGTGGGTGGAGTCTGAGATGTGGGCATTGTTTGGTGATGGGTGGAGTCTGGTGTGGCTGTGACTTGACAGTGGGTGGAGTCTGAGATGTGGGTGTGGTTGGATGTTGGGCAGAGTCAGTGGTATGGGGACGATTGGATTGTGGGCGGAGTCTGAGATATGGGTGTGGTTGGATGTTGGGCAGAGTCAGTGGTATGGGGACGATTGGATTGTGGGCGGAGTCTGAGATGTGGGTGTGGTTGGATGTTGGGTTATTTTTCATGGCTATTTTACACCTTTCTGATATACTTTAGGTAGTGTTTGATGGTGAGTGTAGTCAATTGTGTTGGCATAATTGGGTTGTGGGTGAAGTTTCATGTGTGGGTGTGGTTTTTTGGGGGGGGTCTGTGGTGTGGGTGTGGCCTTGGTGGATTTTTTTGGGCCAAAAACATTCACAATTAATTTTGTCATGACCACTTTTCACCTTGTACTGTACATGACACTTTGCTGTATCAAAACTGATGCTATTTAATGCATCATTTTAATGTGTAAATTTAAGCATATTTTCATAGAACAATGAACTCTTTTATTTCAAAACATCAAGGACAATTTGTTTCCTTATGAATCCCAGAGCAGAGAGAGAAAACCTGAGTCTTACACCTCTGCTGGTGCTCTGAGCCGCTGCGGAGACACATTGTCGCTGTGTGTGTGTTTGAGTGTAGAGATGTTAGCCGTAAACGTATATGCCGGTAATGGATAGGTTTATTTTAGAGACAACCATCTGCTATCAATCTCTCTCTCTCTCACTCACTCAGGGAAAACGATAAAGACAGATTCTGTCGTGAACGGGAGCCCAGGGTCCTCTGGAGGCTGAAATCTCAGGCATTTCCTGTAACAGTAATAAAAATGAGCAGGCTTAAAGGTGACATTTCACAATTTACTCTTATTTGTGTCTATAAAGTGCATTCTGCGGCTCTTGACTCATTCACGGTGCCTGCGTGTAAGAGGTGAACATTAACAATGTCCTGAGCAAATGGAAATTCTATCCCCTTTTATTAAAGCACCTGCGCTCTGTCCAGCCGGCCTGACCTCAGAGGAGACATTTTCACCTACTGTCACCTCCCGTATCCTTCAATTTATGCTCGTCTGTGCTCTCTAAACCCAAGGGTCTGGAAAGGTAGGCGACAAAGACAGAAAGACAAGAGGGATAACATGTTTGTCATTGGCTTTATGGACGGATATTCATCATTTATAGTATTTTACCCATGTTTATCCTGTCATTCTCTTTGTGATGGGATGAGGAAATATTTATGTTCATATGGGGACAATGAGTTTCTAATGGTTTTCTAAGTCGAACACACCAGATTCCACCCACCAACAAAACCACAACACATACTCCACCTAATACCACACCTACATCAAAGAACCACCCAAAGCCAGGTTTTACTGGTGGGTGGAGTCTGGTTTGGGTGGTGTCTATGTCACAGGTTCGATTTAGGATAGATTGTGATATGTGGGCGTGGCTTAATGGGTTGTTTGATGTGGGTGTGGCAGTGAGTGTAATCTGTATTATGGGCGTGGTTGTGTTGGTGGGTGGAGTCTGGTTTGAGTGGTGTCTATGTTGTGGTGCTGAAATGAGTGTGATATGCAGGTGTGGCTTGAAGGTGTTTTTCATATGGGTGTGGAATTGGGTGTAATCTGTGATGTGGGCATGGTTTGGTTGGTAGGTGAAGTCTGGTGTGTGTGGTGTCTATGTTTTGGAGATGTGGCATGTGGTTGTGGCCTGGAGGTTCTTTCGTTGAGTATATGTTGTGGGTGTGACATTAAGTGGAATCTATATTGTGGGCATGGTTTCTTTAGTGGGTGGAGTCTGGAGTGGATGGTGTCTTTAAGTGTTTGTTTAATTATGATGCGTGAGGGTGTTGCTTCGAGTAGTTTTATGTGGGTGTGGCACTGGGTGGGATCTATTGTGGGCGTGATTTTATTTGTGGGTGGAGTCTGGTATGAGTGGTAGAATGCCATCTTTTGGCATGGCATGAAGTGGTTCTTTGTTGTAGGTGTGGCATTTGGGTGGAGTGGTTTATTGTATAGTCATAGAAACTGGTCCAGGCTTTCTGCTTTATTTCAAAATGCTGTTCAAATCCTCAAATACACATTTTCACTAATCAGCAATCAGAATTTCAGACTGAGAATATCCTTAACACATTCATCCAAAATGCGTCCCGGGTGACCCTTCTAATTGGTCATGCATTCTGCACAGTGCTTTAGAGTTTGAGGGCTTATGGCTTCTGTTGATATAAGGTGAGTCTTAAAATTGTAATATAAATGGAAATGTGCCTGTTTTTATATGTAAATGGAACTAACTGGCCAAAGTAACAAGTCACAGGCACACAGTTAATCACTGCGCTGACACTCACTTCTGCTGTTTTAACCGGAACATGTTGATCGTTTATTGAAGAAATCAAGACATTTTTATAATTAGTCTTTTCTTGGTTTTTGGCAGCCTTTACATAAACCCTTAAAAGATGGAGAAGTGGGCGACCAGAGAGTGAAATCTGTGTGGGTGCTTTATCCTGTTACTTCGATTAGACTTTTCTAAATGTCGTGCAGCGGATGGGTCGGGCTTTGCCCTAATGCTGACAGATTGACAGGCGTGCTACAGCACCGAACACCCGCATAGCGTCCAAGGGGACAAACTTTTATCTCGTCAAAGTGTTCCTACACGCCTAAGACAGAGCGCATCAATCTGAGGCATTTGAGAGGCGAGCGCTAATGTGACTTCAGCGCTGTCACCTCACAGAGACACTCGGAGACGCTCAGAGGCCAAACCCATTACGCTAATGACCGTCCAGTCGCCATGACCAATCAGAAATGCCGACTCCCCCTCCGCATGTCTAAACATGTCCACAGACACTGGCAGGAGAGAGGGAGCGGAGGGACTTTATTTTGACAGCGACTAAGGAATGGTTGACAGTAGCGTGCCAGTGAGCATCACTCAACGGACGGCCATCTTCAAAAACAACAGTCGGGTTCAGTCCACTTCTATTGTTCAGACCTCCGGCCTGAAAACACGTCCTCCATTTACAGTCAATGGAAAAAATAACTCACTTCCTTCGCTGTCTGTTTGTCTCTGATACTTATTAATGTGGAAGTGGTTGTTTGGTGTGTTTGTTCGGGGAATTCTTCCAGCGCTTGTCAGAGAAGCCACAGCGATTCTCAGGGTCACTCGAAACAAAAGACTGATTGAATAAATTTGTGTAAAAACATAAAGAGACAAACAAAATCTCAGCATGCTTCTATACACTTCCAGAGCGTCTCCACACACACCAGGCCGGATCGGATGAGATGTTTCTGGGCTTGAGAGCGAATCTCTGCGGGACGAATGTGAGCCCCTTCTGAGTCTCTGTCAAAACCCAACAGCGGCCCAATCAAACACACAACAGTGTTGTTATTGTTAACTAAAACTATTCAGTGTTTGTTCATTGAAAAAAAAGTTGAAATGAAAGATAAATATTAGATTAAACTATTTGAAAACTTGATAAAATTAATGAAAAAATAATTAATGGAAATGAGAAATGTTGCCTTGGCGATTAAGCACTGTTCATATTGAGATACAATTTTAGTTTTTGTTTAATACATTTAATTAAATGTTATTTTTTATATTTTCTACGTCCATTTTTTTTTAGTTAAGGTTCTAGTAAATTTGTTGTGCATATTTGTCAAGTTTTTGTTGTTTTAAAAATGTATATTTTTATTAATTTATATTTTACTTTTAAGTTAAACTAAATGAAAATAAGAAATGTTAATAAGAAATACGTTTATTTTATTTATATATTTATATATATATATTTTTTATTCAAGTTAACTTTCATTTGATTTAAAGTAACAAAAACAAGAAATATTAAACAATATTAATTACAGTTATAAAATAATACAAATTACACAAATACATAACAGAATTACCAAAATAAATAAATAACTTAAACTGATTTTAACTTAAAACATATTTTTAAACTATAATAAGCTCTGACTACTAAAATCAACTATAATAATATACAAATAAAGCAAAAATAACAGTGACACACAGTGAACATACTTCATCTGACATAATTAAAGGAATAACATACAAATGAAAATCCTGTCATCATTTATTCACCCTTAATGTCTTACTTACTTTATTCTGTGTAACTCACATGTTTTGCAAAAAGTGTATGCTTCTGTTTTTCTTGTAGTGTTTTCCAGACAGTAATGGGGCTCCAAAAATGAAAATAAGCACCATAAAAGCATCAAATCAGTAATCTCCTGGACTCATGCACAATATTTCAAGTCTTCTTTGCTCTGTGTGAAGATGCGTCGTGTCAGGTTTGACGTCATCGATGCCAAGCGGCATTGGTTCTCGCATGTCTCATAACTGAACACATCACTACAAGCTGATATGCACATGTGAAAATGCCATTTGAGACCTTTCAGAAGATTATCATTAAATAATGTAAATTATATAAAAATAAACTTCATATAATTTACATAATATGAGACTACCGTACACAAGTGAGGGTATATTTATGATCATTTTATGGCTAATTTTTGCCCTAATCAGAGCTTGACAGTGTTTGTCTCCCTCCACTTTCACTATATGTATAATATTAGCATAAAGACAATCATTTCTGGTGAGAGTTGGTAAATGATGACAGATTTTTGTTCCCTAAAATGCTTCAAGCACACACATACACAGCAGATGCGGTGCATTTTCTCACCAGAAATAATAATGAACATTCAGGGAAATTTGAGCAGATGAAAATGATTATACTGCTAATGTACAATGCAATATTGTCCAGTTCTGACACAAATCACAAACCTGTCCCTGTGCAAAAAGCAAATAAATAAACCTTTGAAATGTCTCTCCAGCGTTGCGCATTTGCATATAAATCCTTTGCAAAATTCCATTTCTGCCCGGCCAAATTAGTAATCGCCGTGATGAAATCTGATAATTCCAGCTGTAATTTCTGAAACTAATGTCAGAGGCCTTTGTTCATAATTAAAGGAGAAGAAAAGAACCAAATGTATTTACCCGTGGCTAATGTAAGGAAACATCATAAATATTGAAAAGTGCAGTGATTATTGTGAATTTGATTTGCATACGTATTGTGTTGAACCTGTAATCCTGTTGAGCTCCGGATGGAAACTTTTGTTCATAAAACAGCTATATACTCATTTGTAACTGATTCAGCGGACACATAATGCAACGCAAACACACTTAACGTACAGCCGTGAGTTATTCTGACCTCTAACAGAGCGCTCTCTTCATCGTGGCCGCAGACGTTAAGCAGGTGGTTTATAATGAAGCTGATTGTGACCTTTTAATGCTGAAGTCATTGATTGAGAACGGCAGCAGGCCCAGCTCTGTCCGGAGGTGATAGATTATTTAATTAACTATTGACCTTTCTGCCGCCTATTCATCGATGAAAAGCCTTTTATGACAGAGCTGCATTTAGGCAGAGGGCTGCTGAGTTTTGATTTTTGGATTATCTTCCTTCTGTAGACCATGTTACGTTTTGTTTCACTGTTACTGTACATCTCGTGATGTTTCAATGCAACTGTACATCGCGTGATGTTTCACTGTTACTGTACATCTCGTGATGTTTCACTACAACTGTACATCTCGTGATGTTTCACTGTTACTCTACATCTTGTGATGTTTCACCGCTACTGTACATCTAGTGATGTTTCACTGTTACTGTACATCTAGTGATGTTTCACTGCTATTGTACATCTTGTGATGTTTAACCGCTACTGTACATCTAGTGATGTTTCACTGTTACTGTACATCTAGTGATGTTTCACTGCTACTGTACATCTTGTGATGTTTCACTGTTACTGTACATCTCGTGATGTTTCACTGTTACTGTACATCTCGTGATGTTTCACTGCTACTGTACATCTAGTGATGTTTCACTGTTACTGTACATCTCGTGATGTTTCACTGCAACTGTACATCTCGTGACATTTCACTGTTACTGTACATCTCGTGATGTTTCAATGCAACTGTACATTGCGTGATGTTTCACTGTTACTGTACATCTTGTGATGTTTCACTGTTACTGTACATCTCGTGATGTTTCACTGCAACTGTACATCTCGTGATGTTTCACTGTTACTGTACATCTTGTGATGTTTCACTGTTACTGTACATCTCGTGATGTTTCACTGTTACTGTACATCTCGTGATGTTTCACTGCAACTGTACATTCGTGATGTTTCACTGCTACTGTACATCTCGTGATGTTTCACTGCAACTGTACATCTCGTGATGTTTCACTGTTACTGTACATCTCGTGATGTTTCACTGTTACTGTACATCTCGTGATGTTTCACTGTTACTGTACATCTCGTGATGTTTCACTGCAACTGTACATCTCGTGATGTTTCACTGTTACTGTACATCTCGTGATGTTTCACTGTTACTGTACATCTCGTGATGTTTCACTGTTACTGTACATCTCGTGATGTTTCACTGTTACTGTACATCTTGTGATGTTTCACTGTTACTGTACATCTCGTGATGTTTCACTGTTACTGTACATCTCGTGATGTTTCACTGTTACTCTACATCTTGTGATGTTTCACTGTTACTCTACATCTCGTGATGTTTCACTGTTACTGTACATCTCGTGATGTTTCACTGTTACTGTACATCTTGTGATGTTTCACTGTTACTGTACATCTCGTGATGTTTCACTGTTACTGTACATCTCATGATGTTTCACTGTTACTCTACATCTTGTGATGTTTCACTGTTACTGTACATCTCGTGATGTTTCACTGCTACTGTACATCTCGTGATGTTTCACTGTTACTGTACATCTAGTGATGTTTCACTGCAACTGTACATCTCGTGATGTTTCACTGTTACTCTACATCTTGTGATGTTTCACTGTTACTGTACATCTAGTGATGTTTCACTGTTACTGTACATCTCGTGATGTTTCACTGTTACTGTACATCTCGTGATGTTTCACTGCAACTGTACATTGCGTGATGTTTCACTGCTACTGTACATCTCGTGATGTTTCACTGTTACTGTATATCTCGTGATGTTTCACTGTTACTGTACATCTCGTGATGTTTCACTGTTACTGTACATCTCGTGATGTTTCACTGTTACTGTACATCTTGTGATGTTTCACTGTTACTGTACATCTCGTGATGTTTCAATGCAACTGTACATTGCGTGATGTTTCACTGCTACTGTACATCTCGTGATGTTTCACTGTTACTGTACATCTCGTGATGTTTCACTGTTACTGTACATCTCGTGATGTTTCACTGTTACTGTACATCTCGTGATGTTTCACTGTTACTGTACATCTTGTGATGTTTCACTGTTACTGTACATCTCGTGATGTTTCACTGCAACTGTACATCTCGTGATGTTTCACTGCAACTGTACATCTCGTGATGTTTAACTGTTACTGTACATCTCGTGATGTTTCACTGTTACTGTACATCTCGTGATGTTTCACTGTTACTGTACATCTCGTGATGTTTCACTGCTACTGTACATCTCGTGATGTTTCACTGTTACTGTTCATCTCGTGATGTTTCACTGCTACTGTACATCTCGTGATGTTTCACTGCTACTGTACATCTCGTGATGTTTCACTGCTACTGTACATCTCGTGATGTTTCACTGTTACTGTACATCTCGTGATGTTTCACTGTTACTGTTCATCTCGTGATGTTTCACTGCTACTGTACATCTCGTGATGTTTCACTGCTACTGTACATCTCGTGATGTTTCACTGTTACTGTTCATCTCGTGATGTTTCACTGCTACTGTACATCTCGTGATGTTTCACTGCTACTGTACATCTCGTGATGTTTCACTGTTACTCTACATCTCGTGATGTTTCACTGTTACTCTACATCTTGTGATGTTTCACTGTTACTGTTCATCTCGTGATGTTTCACTGTTACTGTACATCTCGTGATGTTTCACTGCTACTGTACATCTCGTGATGTTTCACTGCTACTGTTCATCTCGTGATGTTTCACTGCTACTGTACATCTCGTGATGTTTCACTGCTACTGTACATCTCGTGATGTTTCACTGTTACTGTTCATCTCGTGATGTTTCACTGTTACTGTACATCTCGTGATGTTTCACTGCTACTGTACATCTCGTGATGTTTCACTGTTACTGTACATCTCGTGATGTTTCACCGCTACTGTACATCTCGTGATGTTTCTCTGCTACTGTACATCTCGTGATGTTTCACTGCTATTGTACATCTCATAATGTTTCACTGTTACTGTACATCTCGTGATGTTTCACTGTTACTGTACTCTTCCATCTTGATCCGTCAAACTTTTTGTTTGTCTGTATATGTGTTCAAAACAGCCGACTAATCATACTGTACAACAATGAATATACTGTAAACTGTAATATACTGTTTTTTTTCTGAAAATCATAAATGGTGTATGTGTTTAATAGCATGTTGTGATGTAAATGACAACATAAACATTATGAAATAAAATGGTTAACTAGGTTGTCTTGGTAATATGCGGGGCATTGAAACTGCTCTCGAATGCACGGTCGCTTTTTAATTTAACTTGCACTTTTGAGATTCGAGATCGCATGTACTCTGTTTATACTGTGAAGGGCAGTACTTACCCCACATTGTACAAGATCAGATGCTTGTCAGTGGTGCTCAGGATCTGTAAATCATTCGTCATCATCCTCAGTCATCTCTCCTTACTCCGTTAAGTGAAATATTATGTACTGTAACAGGCTACAGCTAGCCAAGAGTTAGCCGTGTCCTTTAGTGGCTTGCGTTATTTTATTAGAATGCGTTATTTGCTTTCTGTGCCTTTCTGAATACAGACACTAACCCATCCCTGCACTTCACATCCCCTGCACAGTCTGGAACATAACATTTGTTTCCATGATCTGCCATTTTCACTGTTGTCCTCGCTTGTTTATTCACAATATCTGCTGAACTTCTGATGATTCGGCTGGCGGCTGGCATAGAACATGGGCGGGTATATGCAAATGTTGTGGGTGTAACTATTGGTCATACAGTCTGTGTTATGTTCTGATTTGCCTAATTTTCAGTGGTCTTTTGCATTCATGAGATTTACATAAGAAGAAAGAAACTGTGGTGCTTGAGAATCGCGGTATATCATTTCCATGTGAACTCTTATTATTCAACTATGCCAAGGTAAATACAGTTTTCTGTTCTATGAAACCTTTAATGTTCAAAACAAATCTGCACTGATGTAGAGTTTTTGTGCAATATGTTATTTTTCTGGTTCAAACATATTCTCTTCTCTGTCTCTTATTCTTTAGCAATGAGTATCCGATATTCATTGTCTTTGAGTTTTTCCTGCTGATCTATCAGAAGTGTTGATCGCAGCACGAGCGCAGCCTCCCGCTGATCCAGAATCAGTGCTAGAATGTTTCCACAGATGTCAGATTCCCTCCCTGTAGAGAGACATGCGTCGTCCTCTCCCGAGTGCAGTTAAAGAGAGAGATGCATGTCTTACCTTCCAGAGCAAAGAGTAAATTGGCCTCGAGAGGTTATCATCTATTCAACCTGTTCATCAGCACGAGAGAGAGACGGAATGAAGCGAGACAGAACGAGCTCCGATGTGTCTGACTGAGAGATGATGACGACGAGGCTGATTCACATCCAACAACCTGATGTTAAAGAAACACTTTAGAGTTTCCAAATCACTTATGAGATTCATTTTTTGGTCAGATCCTGTCATAGAAGGCAGCGTAGACAGCAAGGTTGTTCTCTAGGTCTTGGAACAAAGCCGTAGAATATTCTATCCACTTATACTAAAAAAGGTGTAAAAGGAGTAATGGTGTGATATTGGGTGGCAAAAGTGAAATATTTTAAGTATATATATGTATATAGTATCTCACAAAAGTGAGTACACTCCTAACATTTCAGCAAAAATTGTAGTAAAATTTCTCAAGGGACAATACCGCACAAATTAAACTTGGATATATTTTAGAGTAGTCAATGTGCAGCTTGTATAGAAGTACAAATGTACTGTCCTCTAAATATAACTCAACATATAACCATAACCATATATGTCAAAACTGTGTCCAAAGTGTCAATATTTTGTAGGGGCACCATTGTTATCTAGCACTGCCTTAATCCTCCCGGGCATGGAGTTCACCAGATCCTCTTCCACTCCTCCATAATGACATCACAGAGCTGCTGGATGTTAGACACGTGGTCCTTCTCCACCTTCCGCTTGAGGATGCCCCACATGTGCTCAATAGGGTTCAGGCCTGGAGACATACTTGGCCACTCCATCACCTTCAAGGCAGCAAGGCAGTTGTCATCTTGGCGGTGTGTTCTGGGTGGTTATGTTGTAAAACAGTTTCTGAAGGAGGGCATCAACTTCTGCTTCAGAATGTCACAATACATGTAGGAATCCATGTTTCCCTCAATGAACTGCAGCTCTCCAGTACCAGCATTATTCATGATGCCCCAGACCATGATGCTACCACCACCATCCTTGACTGTAGGCAAGGCACAAGTTTCTTGACACTCCTCACCAGGGCATCGCCACACATGCTGGACACCATCTGAGTCAGACATGTTTACCTTAGACTCATCAGACCACAGGACATGGTTCCAGTAATTCATGCTCTTGACCAAGTTGTCTTGAGCTAACTGTTTGCAGGCTTTTTTTGTGAGCCAGCTTCAGAAGAGGCTTCCTTCTGGGACTACGACCCATGCAAACCGACTTGTTGCAGTGTGTAGCGTATGGTCTGAGCACTGACAAGCTGACCGTCCACTTCTGCAACCTCTAAAGTAATGCTTTAAAAAACAGACTCATACGTCTGTTTTTTGAAGCCAGCTTCTGCACCTGAAGCACAGCACAAGGACTTGGTCTTTGATCGACCCTTGCGAGGCCTGTTCTGAGTGAAAACCGTCTTGGAAAGCCTCTGTATGACCCTGGCCACTGTACTGTAACTCAGTTCCAGGTTGTTACCGAACTTCTTATAGCCTCGACCTTCTTTGTGAAGAGCAACCTTTCTAATTCTCAAATCCTCAGAGAGTTCTTTGCCATGAGGTGCTATGTTGAGCATCCAGTAGTCAGTATGAGAGAATTGTACTCAACAAACCAAATTTCAACTGCTTTAAAACAAGATACACAAATTTGTATTGTCCTGTCAAGCAGACAAAACATGACATCTAAACATCTAAACCCACTGGTCTATGCATCCTTGACTCTGCTAAATAATTTGAATCCCCGGTGGTGATAAAAACATCACGACCACCTGTTCTGACGTTGGATCTGAATCAAATGAAGAAGTCAAGATGGCGCCGAGGATGGCAGCCGTGTTGCGAGCTCCGGGAAAACTTTGCAGTTTTTCGTATGTTTTATTTGTTTTTTTGTTGTTTTACGTGTTAGATGTTGTTAGTATAACTGTCTACGATAGAGACACGCTTTTGAACATTGGTTCCTCCGTCGCGCAACGCAAACCGGACTTTGAGTTTCTGAATGCCGGTGGACTGTTCACAGACACCATATCAGAGCCCTTTGTGTGGGTTGCGAAAGCGAGGAGACGCCGCCGACGCCGAAAACGAGGAAAACGAGCTGGCGTTCTCGTCAGACTGAGACGCCGTGCTTTCCGACCTCCTCTTCCAACCATTTTACTGGCCAACGTTCAGTCACTGGATAACAAACTCTGTGAACTGCGGGCGGATCTCATACCAACGAGAAACAAGGGACTGCTGTGTTATTTGCCTCACAAAAACCTGGATGTCTGCAATGGTTCCAGACTCAGCCATCGAGCTCACGGGCTTCTCCGTGCACCGCTCGGACAGAACGGAAGAGCTCACAGGGAAAAGCAGAGGCGGGGGTGTTTGTTTCTATATCAACAACTCGTGGTGTGATGAAAGGAACATACACTCTATTAAATCCTTCTGCTCCCCTGATCTGGAATTTCATACGCTTCTGTGTCGACCATTCTGGCTACCGAGGGAATTTACAGCGATCATAATCACGGCTGTTTATATCCCCCAAGCCAACACAGACCAGGCACTCAAGGAACTGTACAGGAATATAAGTGAGCAGGAAACCGCACCCAGATGCAGCTTTTGTTGTCACAGGGGACTTTAATAAAGCCAACTTCAGAACAATAGCTCCAAAATACTTTCAACATCACCATCAACACGCGTGGAGATCGCACACTCGACCACTGTTACTCCCCTTCCGGACGCATACAAGTCCCTCCCCGCCAACCTTTTCGGCAAATCGGATCACTCTTCCGTTCTGCTCCTGCCTGCTTATAGGCAGAAACTGAAACGTGAAGCACCCGCCTCAGGACAGTTCATTGCTGGTCAGACCAATCGGATGCTATACTACAGGACTGTTTTGATCACGTGGACTGGGACATGTTCCGGGCAGCGTCTGATGACGACATAGAGGCGTATTCAGATACGGTCACGTGTTTCATCAGGAAGTGTATAGACGATGTAGTTCCGACCAAAACAATCCGCATCTACCCCAACCAAAAACCGTGGATTAACAGCGATGTTCGATCAGCCTTGTCAGCGCGGACATCTGCCTTTAAATCCGGAAACACTAACGATCGGAAACAAGCCAGTTACGATCTCAGGAGATCCATCAAAGCAGCCAAACGAACATATAAAAACAAAGTTGAAGAACACTTCAACAACAATAACCAAGAAGCATGTGGCAGGGCATTAACAACATCACAGGCTTTAAAGGGAGTAAACCAGCTACTGTGAACATCGCCGCCTCTCTACCGGACGAGCTCAACACCTTTTATGCTCGGTTCGAGGCTGATAACACCGCCCACACAGAGAGCGCTGCCGCGGCTGCCGCAGAAGAGGTCAGTCCACTCACGCTTTCTGTCGCGGATGTAACCCGATCCTTTAAAGCGGGTGAACATCCGTAAAGCCGTGAGCCCAGATGGTATACCAGGCCGTGTGCTCAAAGCATGCGCTTTCCAGCTAGCTGGGGTTTTACAGATATTTTCAATCTGTCCCTCTCTCTGTCTGTGGTTCCCTCATGCTTCAAAAAATCCATCATTGTGCCCATACCAAGAAAAATAAAATCACATGCTTGAATGACTGGAGGCCCGTTGCTCTGACCCCCATCTTCAGCAAGTGTTTTGAGAAGCTCGTCAGAGAACACATCTGCTCTGTGCTGCCTGCTTCACTGGACCCACTACAATTTGCATACCGCAGTAACCGTTCCACAGACGATGCTATTGCCTTCACCCTGCACACTGCTCTCTCCCACCTGGAAAATAAGAACACCTATGTGAGGATGCTGTTCGTGGATTATAGTTCAGCATTTAACACCATAGTGCCTGCCACACTGGTTTGCGAAGCTCCAGACTCTAGGACTGAACAGATCTCTGTGCAGCTGGATCCTGGACTTCCTGACAGGCAGAAGTCAGGTGGTCAGAATGGGCAACAACACATCATCCCCCCTGATCCTCAACACTGGTGCACCGCAGGGCTGCGTCCTCAGCCCACTCCTGTACTCCCTGTACACACACGACTGTACAGCTACACACAGCTCAATGTCATCGTCAAATTTGCTGATGACACACGGTGATAGGCCTGATCACCGACAACGATGAGACGGCCTACAGAGAGGAGGTGAGTACCCTGACTAAATGGTGTCAGGAGAACCACCTCTCACTCAACATCGACAAGACCAAGGAGCTGGTGGTGGATTACAGGAGACAGAGCAGAGAACACACACCCATCACCATCGACAAGACACCTGTGGAGCGGGTGACCAGCTTTAAGTTCCTCGGCGTTCACATCACCGAGGATCTCACATGGTCTGCTCACACAGATGCAGTGCTGAAGAAGGCACATCAGCGTCTCTTCTTCCTGAGACGGCTGAGGAAGTTTGGAACGAGCCCCAGAATCCTCAGGTCCTTCTACACCTGCACTGTGGAGAGCATCCTGACCGGCTGTATCACCGCCTGGTTTGGAAACAGCACCGCTGGCAACCGCAGGGCTCTGCAAAGGGTCGTGCGAACTGCCCGCCACATTGTTGGAGGTGAGCTTCCCTCCCTCCAGGATATCTACACCAGGCGGTGTACAAGGAAAGCCTGGAGGATTATCAAAGACTCCAGCCACCCGTCCCACAGACTGCTCTCTCTGCTGCCCTCAGGGCGACGTTTCCGCAGCATCCGATCCCGCACTAGCCGACTGAGGGACAGCTTTTTCCCTCAGGCTATCAGGCTAATGAACAGTCACAAATAACTCACCTACATCACACTCCCACTCACACAACATGCCATGCACTGCACTTTAACACAGTTCAACTGGACTACGCACACACTGCACTAACACAACCTATCTGCTATCACTGGACACCATACAATGCACATCCACGACACTGCATATGAATAATCTGTTGCACCTTTGCACATCTATCTGCTGCTCAACCAATCTGCTGTTAATTTATAATCTGTTGCACCTCACATTATTACTATGTATAGACTACATAATGTATAGATAGTGTACATAATGTAGATGTGCCCATACGGTGTATAATGTGTCGCTGATAATTGAGTATGTCTTTATAGTACACTATGTGTACTGAGTATATGTATGTGTATTTTGCACATTGTCTTCTGTACAGTCTGTAAATATGTACTGTCCATATGTAAATTGCTGTTGTTTTTTTGCACTGTCTGTCCATATGTAAATTGCTGTTGTTGTTTTTTTTGCACTGTCTGGAGCACTGTAAATGCTCCAGTGCAGTTTTTTTGCACTGTCTGTCCATATGTAAATTGTTTGTTTTTTTTGCACTGTCTGTCCATATGTAAATTGTTTGTTGTTTTTTTTGCACTGTCTGTCCATAGGTAAATTGTCTGTTGTTTTTCTGCACTGTCTGGAGCACGCTCATAAGAATTTCACTCACCAAGGCACTTGTGCTGTGGTGATGTGACAATAAAAGTGATTTGATTTGATTTGAAATGATTCGTGATGCGCGATCCGATTGGAACGCTTCGAAACAGTGACTCTTTTTGCGATGCAATGATTTAACTGATTTTCCGTTGATAATGTGTTCTTTGCTCGCGTTCTCTGTATAATGTATTCGTTGTTAGAATAACCAAGGAAATAACGTGCAATGTTTTTATTAAACTGTGATCACGTTAAAACAGTTTCCGTCGTATTAAAAACAGTGTAGTTGGGTCAACCTCCACCTATAGAATTTTATACGCCTATAAAAAAGTTTTACCCCCTGTCATGTCCGGTTGCTTGCACCACTGTGAGGCATTAGAGGGCATTCCTGTGTTTTGTGTTCCAGCCTGTTGTTCTGTTCATGGACTACATTTCCCATCATGCTGTGTTTTCATTAGTGTATACCTGGTTCAGCTGTCTTCCATTTCCTGTTTGGTCCTGTGTTTGTGTATATTAAGCCCCGGTTTGCTATTGCCTCTGTGAGTTGATAAGTGTTACCATCCTGTATTTCTTGTGACCCTTGCTTGGTTCTGTCATGTATTTTGGCCGTATATCGCTGTGGATTATCATTAAAGGACCTTAAACTGCATTTGGACCCGCTGCCTGTTGCATACTTGTGCTCGTTCGTAACACC
>CM050419.1:14806305-14823805 GCA_027564155.1 Gymnocypris eckloni scoliostomus
GCGTCCGAATCATCCATTTAACCGATTCGCTCGCTGATTCATTAACGAAACACCTCCACTTCTGTGTGTAGATCCGAATCATTTGTGATTTTATTGGCAATTAAGATTGTCTTAAATCACTGTCGCTCATTCAGCTGTTTGTACATCGACTGGCTTCAGGAAAACAGAGAGAATGAACTGGATGAACATCACGATATTTCAGATGCAGAGGCGATTCTGATGCGGAAGAGTCTGATGCGACAAGCGGTCGTGAAATGAGCTTCAAACAAGTAGCTGGCATTTATTTTCATACTGAGTCTGTGTTTTGAGGGTGGAATGACTAAATCAGATGATTATGAGGGACTTTTATCTTGTCAATTTCATGTGAAATACTGCAAGCAGTAATGGAGTTGGCATGTAGTGTACTATATTGTGTCGGATGATTGTTGTATTTCAGTCTTGATTTAACTTTGTTGTTGTTATTGAATTTTTTTGTGATATTGTGTAGCCTAGATCAAGTAAGTAAAAAATTTTGCTGGAGTCATTTTGCATTTTGCAACATGTCAGTTGGATTTGTTTAAAAGCAAGGGATATTTAGGATATGCTAACAAGCAATTTTATTTTAAAATAAGTGTAAAATATATATTTTTTATCTCAAAATGACATCAAACTATTTTTGAGATATGCTGGAAATAGTATCTGTTGGAAATGCCCATGACATTGAAAAAAAAGGACAGAGATTGTCTGTTGTGCATGATAGTAGATAAATGAAATGCACTTTAGAGTGTGTTAGTTTCTGGTATTGAGGCCTGAGTCTGACTGAATGAATGACTATACTGCATGTGTTCAGAGCTTCATCAGATGGAGGAATCTCAGCAGGACTGCAGAAGCATGTATTGTTGTAAATGAAGCGGATGTAGTACCTCAGCAGCTCTTTCATGGTGCTGGTTCTGCCATAAAGACATATGATGCTAACAAACACCCGACATAAAACAAAGGCAACATTAAAAGAGTCAGATCAGATGTTTCTCAGTCTTGATGTTCTTCACTAAGGATTGAGAATGATGATATTCTACATGAAAACCTAGTAAGAATGTAGAAGTCTGATCAATGCACTTTCAGTTAGTGTAGTAGAGTAACTAATGAATAATGTGCACTCAATAAATAGTTCATTTGTGCTATTTCTGCATTGCGATATTAATTATATTTACATCTAATAAATATGCAAGTGTTGCTTGTTTGTGCAAATCTATTGTAAAATTGATGGAAACATTATATGAATAAGACATTATGAGTACAAAGGCGAGAAATGAGCTTTCTTCATAATGCATATTTCTATATTGCATTTCTATATTTCCACCTCCTCTTAATAATGAATGTGTCACTGTATTTTCTAGCAGTTGCAGTGTGACTCCCTCCCCTGTTATACAGCATCATTAGTGTGTGTGTGTGTGTGTGTGTGTGTGTGTGTGTGTGTGTGTGTGAGTATCGACATGTCGTCCTCTGACGCGTCTCCCTCTGTTTGTTTCTAAGCTCTAATCAGTTTATTTTCTGCCTGAATTTCTCTAAACGCAGGTGATGAACACAGAGAGCTCTCCATGTGAAGGGCGTCTGTCTCTTGCTCTGATTATCTGCTGTTTTTATTACTGTCACGCTTGTGCTGCTGTAAAAGCTTCCAGTAAACTACGTCTCTTTATTATTATACTGTGAGAAAGTCACAACCTCTGAGTGATGAACTGAAGGTTCACAGACACACACACACGCACACTCAGACACACACACACACACACACACACACACACGCTCAGACACACACACACACTCAGACACACACGCTCAGAGACACATGTTATAAACACACACAATACCTTCAGGAAATACAAATGTGCTTTAATTTTCTGTCTAAATATATATATTTTTATAGAAGTGAAAAGTTCTACACAAACAAACTTTAACATGCATGTCAAAAATAAAGTTTAAACATAAGTTTGTCCAATTTATATGGACTGTTTGAAATAGTTTAGTATGGAAGCATGTTTTCATGGAATAAAAAAAAATGCAATTGTGACTTTAAAATGAGATTCAATCTCTCTCTCTCTCTCTCTCTCTCTCTCTCTCTCTCTCTCTCTCTCTCTCTCTCTCTCTCTCTCTCTCTCTCTCTCTCTCTCTCTCTCTCACTTATATGGAAATATGAGCTCCATCATGGAATTCTGAATTGTCTCACAATTGTTACATCTTGCAATTATTTCTTGTAAATCACGACTTTGTGTGTGTGTGTGTGTGTGTGTGTGTGTTTTCAGGAATTGCATTCCTGTAGGTCACATTCTCACTGGAGGCCGATAATACTCGTACAATGTAAAACATCCCAATAATTTCCTCTGGAGCGATTCGTTGTGTGTGTGTGAGTCTCTGTGTGTGTGTGTGTGCGTGTGTGCGTGTGTGTGTGTGTGTGTGTGTGTGTGTGTGTGTGTGTGTGTGTGTGTGTGTGTGTGTGTGTGTGTGTGTGTGTGTGTGTGTGAGTCTCTGTGTGTGTGTGTGTGTGTGTGTGTGTGTGTGTGTGTGTGTGTGTGTAAGGCTCCGAGCAGATGCTGCAGAATGTTGACCATCCATCACTCGTCTTCTGCAGAAATCTGAGCTGCTTCTTTAAAAGCTGAGTGATGGGAAACCCCTCTCTCTCTTCTGACTTTCACATGAGAAACTCTCTCCATCCTTCACATCATGAGCGAGTGACGTGTCTTCAGCAGTGCAGTACATCCCTTTCTCATTAAAGTCTCATCAATTCTGGCTAAATTTAACACAGCAGCACCTCTCTCACTGCCTCTCGTTCTGTTTCTCTCGTTTCTGCTAAATCTAAATCACTTTAATTAGGTCCCAGGAACAACTTTTTCCTTATCAGAAATAATATATATATATGAATATATACATATACATATATCTTCAAGAACTTTAATTGTACATTAAACATCACTCCAAGCTCATAAGCTCTCTGTCTGAAAAACGTTTTCATAAAAACAAACAAGAATAACATAAACAACAAAACTGCTCTATTCTCATCAGGAGATGATATCAGTCAAACAACATGTCCTGGTCATATTCAACTAATTTAACAAAGTAAATAAATAAACACCTTTCTTTGTCATTAGAAAATGAATAAAGAGAGACTGTTTTCTATTTTCAGGACCAATTAAAAACATGTAACCCATATTCTGCTCCAGATGTTCTGCTTTCTTATAAGAGTAATTAGAGTTTTGTGGTGAATTGTGTTTAATTATCATGAAAATAATGTCACAATACAAAAATCTTAATGATCCTAAAAATAGGCTTTATTTTCTTCATGCATTTTGTATTTTGTTAGGCACCGTTTGAAAATTATTATTCACTGTTGTAAAAGTTTGACCAGAATATATCAAATTTCATAACAAATATAATACATAAATGAAAATAAATTTCATCTATTTCTATGTAAAATGTAAGGAAGCTAAATAAAGAAAATTAATAAACAGGGCTTTATTTTTTTAGGACCAATTAAGAACATTTAACCCCATATTCTCAATATTGAATACTGGAAATGTCCTTCTCATTCATATATTTATATTTGGTACAATAATATATATATATATATTTTTTATTATTATTATTTTGTTAGACTCTGTAGTTTCAGATTTAGTGTTCTAAATGTATACGAACACTACTAGTAATAGTACCAGAAACTGACTAAAGCCTCTGACTGGAGCAGAACTCTCTCGTTCCCTTCAGTCTGTGTTTCTGTTCTGTCCTGGAGAAGAGTTCAGCATTAGCCCGGATGCTGTTCATGTCCATCAGAGCAGACGAATGCAGTGTGTGTGGATTCTGTCGTTCTTCTGATGAATTATTTACAGCAGGACAATCTCATGTTTCTCACGGAGAGCTGCGGCCGTCAGGAGCAATGCAGTCACACACACATCGTTAGAGGAGATCGTGGAAAACCCTCCTCGTCAGCTCACACAGTCTGTGTGTCATTAGTTTAATCTGTGTACTGACAGATAATGCAGTGGATTGTGTGTGATGGTTAAACGTGTTTACAGTGAGGCTGATGAGAGATGTGAGTTCTCCAGACGTCAGTCACTGACCTGTTCAAACACCCAGCACTGGCTTTATCTACAACCAATGACTCAAATAATGGTCACCTCACACACACACACACACACACACACACACACACACACACACACACACACACACACACACACACACACACACACACACACTCACACACACACACACACACCTACACACACACACACACACACACACACACACACAGACACACCTCACACACACACACACACACACACACACACACACACACACACACACACACACACACACACACACACACACACACACACACACACACACACACACCTACACACACACACACACATCACATCACACACTCTCACACACACACACACAGACACACACACAGACACACACGCACACCACGCCTTGCCTTGCACCTAACACACACACACACACACACATGTTGTTTTATGGTTCTGAGGACTCTCCATAGGCGTAATGGTTTTATACTGTACAAGCTGTATGTGCTATTGCCCTACACCTACCCTACACTAAACTTAGCCCTCATCAGGAGACTTTGTGCACTTTTACTTTCTCAAAAACTAATTCTATATGTGATTTATAAGCCTTTTGAATTATGGGACACTGGACATGTCCTCATAAATCACCTTTTCCTTTATAATACCTGTCATACCCATGTCATTATACAAATTTGTGTCCTTATAAACATGCACAGATGTTCACGCACTCTCTCACACACACACACACACACTTCCACACACACACACACACATTCACTCACTCATTATTGCCTATTATTGCCTTGAATGATTAGACATATACGACATTTGACATCAATAAAAAGACAAAGTGTTTTCTCCTTCTTACAGTTTTTTACAATCACTTTTGCACTAACAACATAACCTTCATGTCATTTTTCAAAACTCTAGACACAAAACTCAAAACTTGTGTGATTGTCATTATTTGTAACACAGGCCGTCCAATGTTCAAAACTTTGCATATTGCATTCATATCTTTAAAGAAACCTTGCATCTGCAGAAGCATTGGTTCAAAATACTAATTTATTATGAAATACCATAGGAGACACAATATACCCATAGTTTCACTGTTTGGTATGCAAATACAGGCATGACATTGGACATTGCAGGCATCATCTATGGCCCGGAGAAGAGGGATTGTTTGAGAGGAGCCGATTGTGAACCTTCACCTCCATGTGGAGAAAATCTCTTCAGTCGGGTTACAGTAAGGAAAGAGGAGTATGGGGGTAAATACAAGGAGCCAGTGATGGGCAAACTTAGCCCTTCCAGGTCACTTTCCTGCAGAGATTTGCTCTCAACCCTGATACAACTCACCTGCCTTGTAGCCTTCTAGTAGTCTTAAAGACAATGATTAGCTGGTTCAGGTGTGTAGGAATGCTGGGCCCGTTGCACTTATTTTGCCATGGGGTCCCCTCAAAATCACATTCACCCCCCCAGACAACATCGCTCTGGACACCTCTCAACCGCTGGGCTCTTAAACTCTCCTCCATCTCTTGGCCTGCCTCATCCAAACATATGAATGGTTTTCCTCAGCTTCAGCTCTACCATCCTCTAAAAATACATTTACTGTAGGGAAAACAAATACTGATAACAATCATATATCATTTGGGGGATTTTTTCTCTCCCAACAGCAGGCATCTTGAATCTGATCATACCTGAACATATTCAGTACTCAGTTGCTTCAGTTTCATAACGTTGTTCATAATTTCTCATAAAACCATGCTTCAAGAGTAATGCAACCGTTACGTAGCTTGTTGAGCAGTTGTATCAGCTGATAGTTAGATCATTATAATGAAATTAATAAACACTCAGTTCAGATGTAATGTGTGAGCTGCATTTTGAAATATTAATACTTTGATGTTAAGTTGTGTTATTTTG
Source organism: Gymnocypris eckloni scoliostomus (assembly GCA_027564155.1). Taxonomy (NCBI): domain Eukaryota; kingdom Metazoa; phylum Chordata; class Actinopteri; order Cypriniformes; family Cyprinidae; genus Gymnocypris; species Gymnocypris eckloni. The sequence goes on from CM050419.1 coordinate 14,812,284, forward strand.
AACCGGTGATTTTAGTTCAATGAACAAAAGATGATCGTGCTGAATCAAGTGTTGTGAAGTGTTGTGTTTTGAAAAATGACATGAATGTTCTGTTATTAGTGCAAAAATTATTGTAAAAATAATAATAATAATGATTATATGTTTAGTTGAATTTGATTATTTGCATTTGGCATTAGCTTCCTTTGCTGCCTGTAACCCCTTTTTGGGTCATAACAAAATTATCATTAACTAAAATTAAAATAATGAAGAAAAGTTACTCAACACAAAATAAACACCAACAGACAGTTATTTAGATAATACTAAATACAATAAAAAACACCAAACCACTGATTTCAATGACTTCAATAGAATATATGTTTTCTATAAACCTAATATATACTTATATACTAACCCAGTTACTGTACTTAAAATAAAATTGCATTATGTATACATAAACAACCATTACATTTACATTTAGCAGACACTTTTATCCAAAGCGACTTACAGTGCATTCATTCATTCTATAGACTTCAATAGACATATATAATTTGTATCGCTAATATAGCTAACATGGACCTCATCCAGACTCAAACACTTCAAGAAAACATTATTCATTTTTTTTCAATTGAAAATGTCCCAGAATGTCCTCAAAGAGAGGAGTTTGTCAGATTTAACTTACTACTGGTGACAATTTAATTCCCAGAAAACACAGACAGATGATCAAATCCAGCAGTCCAGTAACACACACACGCACGCACACACACACACACACACATACACACACACGCACACACACACACACGTTTGTAATGTGGTCCAAAGTGTAGTTTAAAAGTCTTTGCTGAGTTGGTAACACATTTGCACGGTATACTCGGATTAGGGTTGATAAGTGAATGTTCTGAAGTCTTATTAAGGGTTGATATAAAGAGCGACATGATCAGCTCCTCGAGACGAGCGGTGTAATCTGTGAGAGAACAGTCCTCCGCCGCTGGCGTTCAATCAGAAATAACCACATCTGCATATTCCAGCGCCTCCCAGCACTGCATAAAAGCACCGATGATCTGCAACTTCTGCTCAACTTTCTTCACGGATCTGGGCTTTTCTGCACGCTTTATAACGTCCCAGTGGTTTTTACCAGAAGAAAATAAAAAGACAACGCTGAAACTCCTCCCCTAAAGCACCTTCCTTCTGCGTTATTAAACTTAATATGAAGCAGTTATTTAATTTTTATATCATTTTATGAGAAAACAAGCAATTCCGAGTTTAATTGGTGTTTCTTTCATGAAGCTATAACCTCTGTTCTCTTCCTCTTCATAAAAACACACATTTTGCTCCTGAGCAGAGATGAAAATGTAATTTTCTTTCATCTTCTTGTCATTGAAATGCATGTTGTGGAGGAGAATGAAAAAGGCTTTTTATAAACATAACCCTCTAATGTGTTTTACCCGTGCTCGTTCGGGTAATTAGAGATTTAATGGGAGTTTTGCGCTTCAGAAACACATGTGATTCAGTCGAGGGTCGATGCTGATCTTCATCAGATCAGAGCAGCAGAAGGACAGACATCTCAGAAGATCTACACTGAAATGAAGCCCTCTTCCTTTGTCTGTGTGCAATCATTTCTGCTCATTTAAATATGCACAGCTGGGAATGTACTTTAAATATATATTTTACACAAGCAAGATTTCACAATAAAACTTTAGTTCCTGCAGATGCTGAATAGTGTTCGTGTTCGAGCTGAATTCATGTTTTAGTCTTTAGCACTGTATCAACACATGATGCGGCAGATTTTACAGAGTAAATGTGATTCCCCTTCATGGGAACTCGAACTGCGTCCCCTAGGGGTCGCTACAGGGAACGCCTTCAGCGTGACTCGTGTCTGAAGATACATATGTAAAAACACCATCCGTTGGCGGCGACAGCCCAGCGTCACTACCGGCGTGACCATAATAAAGGACCGCCGGGAGAATACATCATCAGCTTTCTTCGTCTTCACTGACTGGTCTGTTTGAAGAAAGCGTGCATTCTGGTAGGAATACAGTTTTCCTTTATTTATCATGGCGAGCACTAGCAAGGCGTTTGAGATTGTGTGTGGATCCGTGTCCTCGTTATTTGACACCCGATGACACACACAATCTTTCGTCTTTTGTTTGGGCAAGGAGCACGCCGCGCGATGTCCTTGAGGGAGAATTTGCGTGCACTGTGCACTCTCGTCTTGTCCCTCTTTTCAAGGAAAGAGGGGCGGCGTCTGCTTCCGATTCGGTACCCACCGCTGCGAGGCACGGAGGCGATTGAAATCGCGGGGTTCGCAGTTGGATATGGCCGATGAGTTGAGAGGACCGCCCCTTTTTCGCGTCGGCCGAGCGAGTGAGCTGCTGGATTGTGATGATGCGATCTTTCTGACATCATCAGATTCAGCGGTTAGTGCTCTACTGGGTTATGCCCAGGAAGAGCAGGAGATGTTTGAGGGCGAGGAAGTTGAGACTGAACCCTCTCAAACCTCCTGCACTGCATATGTTTTTGGAGGTTATGGATCATAAAAATAAATTTTTCTGGCCATAAATCCCCAACTCGTGCGAGCCTTCCTTTCTTCTTAAATCTCGATGTGGAGGTTGAGAAGGAGTGAAAAAAGCTATTTTTTCTCGTATTCATAGGTTTCAGCATACTAGTTATGCTGACATTGAGTGCGTGAAAATGGCTATGAGGATGCCCCTGTGCAAGAGATGATAGCCAGCTTATCTCGCTGTGGGTGAGACATCCTCTCTCAAGGCTCCCTCCTTGCCATCTAAGCCTCTGAATCTTGCTTAAATGGCAGGGCATATGCAGCAGCAGGTCAGATCGTCGCTTCGTTGCACACTATGGCGGTGCTTCAGGCGTACCAGACTGATCTGCTGAAAGACCTGGATAAGGCTTTCTATAAAGTCCAGGTCTGAGCCCGAACAACCAGGGTCCTAGCCCATCTCGGTCTGGGGATCAGAGATGGGCTCAGAAAAACTAGTCTCGCGACTCATGCACCTCCCCCGCCAGGTAGGGCTAAAGAGGCATGGGTCAGAGAGAGGCAAAACCTGAAGGGAGGTGTTCGGATGGGCGTCCTATATGACACTTTCGTCCGGACCAGAGTAAGACATCTACTCCTTTCCCTTAGGGGCATCTGCCCTCTTATTCCTCTCTAATTCCCCTGCAACCAATGGATGAGTACGATCCATTTCTAAAGGCTATCGGCTATCGCAGTGATTACATCACTCGTCGATACTAGATCCAGGCTAGTAGCGCTCCCTGTTGGTTGAGCTAGCATCGCTCCCCTCACCATAGAGGGTCACCTATGAGCATGCCGCTCCCTTCTGAGCGTCTAAGTTCTCCACTCTCCAGAGCTCGTTGTTGGTCGAGCTAGCATTGCTCCCCTCATCTGAGGGTCACCTATGAGCATGCCGCTCCCTTCTGAGCGTCTGAGTTCTCCTCTTATTCTGAAGAATGTGTTCTCCGCTCCCCAGAGCTCTGTGATTGGTCGCTCTCCTGTTGGTCGAGCTAGCCTTGCTCCCCTCATCTAGAGGGTCACCTATGAGCATGCCGCTCCCTTCTGAGCGTCTAAATTCCCTCTCGTTCTGAGGAATGATTTCTCCACTCTCCAGAGCTCGTTGTTGGTAGAGCTAGCATCGCTCCCTCACTTAGAGGGTCGCCTATGAGCATGCCGCTCCCTTCTGAGCGTCTGAGTTTCCTCTCATTCTGCGAATGAGTTCTCCGCTCAGAGCTCTGTGATAGGTCGCTCTCCGTGTTGGTCGAGCTAGCATGCTCCCCTCACCATAGAGGGTCACCTATGAGCATGCCGCTCCCTTCTGAGCATCTAAGTTTCCTCTCATCTGAGGAATGAGTTCTCCGCTCTCCAGAGCTCGCTGTTGAGCTCGCTGTTGGTAGAGCCAGCGTTGCTCCCCTCACCTAGAGGGTCATTTATGAGCATGCCGCTCCCTTCTGAGCGTCTGATTTCCTCTCATTTCTGAGGAATGAGTTCTCCGCTCCCAGAGCTCTGTGATGGATAGATGGCTCTCCTTGATTGGTCGAGCTAGCTTGCTCCCCTCACCATAGAGGGTCACCTATGAGCATGCCGCTCCCTTCTGAGCGTCTAAGTTTCCTCTCATCTGAGGAATGAGTTCTCCGCTCTCCAGAGCTCGTTGTTGGTAGAGCTCGCTGTTGGTAGAGCCAGCGTTGCTCCCCTTACCTAGAGGGTTATTTATGAGCATGCCGCTCCCTTCGGAGCGTCTGATTTCCCTCTCATTTCTGAGGAATGAGTTCTCCGCTCCCCAGAGCTCTGTGATAGATGGCTCTCCTTGATTGGTCGAGCTAGCATTGCTCCCCTCACCATAGAGGGTCATTTATGAGCATGCCGCTCCCTTCTGAGCGTCTGAGTTCCCTCTCACTCTGAAGAGTGAATAGTTCTCCGCCCGGAGCCATAGAAGCGTTACCCATCTAGATAAGTGCACACGCTAAGATCTTTGGGCACTTCTAAAAATCCACTCAGTGGTAAGATCGCACATCAAGTGTTCTGCGTTCTTTTCTAAAAATCCATGTTATGGTAAGTGCGCACGCTAGACTTTGGGCACTTTTTTAAAATCCACTCAAGTGGTAAGTTCGCACATCAAGGTTCTGCGTTCTTTCTAAAAATCCTGTACGGTAGGGTTATGCGCACAGCTTCGTGCCCTTTTTTGAGTTGGTCAAAGCCCGGCTTGTGCCTTGGGCCCCGCTCTCTTTGTCCCATATATTTTGGGTCCCAAAAAAAAAAAAAAAAGGGTGTCGCTACCAAAGGGTCTGTTGAGACAGTCCCTCAGCAAGCTTGTGCAGAGCAAGCGGTAGCTTCTGAGTGACCGGCCAGGACCTAGTTATTACCACTAGGTACTTGGCCATATCCCCTTAAAGGAATCATTCTGATTCCAGACCTTTGAGCTCTACCCTGGGTCCGTTAGTCCCGGCACCCAGCAGGTAAGTATTTAGGGTATGCAGCTCAGGCTTTCTGGCCGTAGGGGATAATGTCACTGACAGCCATCAATCGTCCCGGGGGCAACTCCCTTAGCCTGGTAGAGTTGGCTTAGTGCTCGCCTTTTTCGCGAAATTGGCTTGCACTCCCCTCAGCATGGTGGCGTGGGTATAGCGTTCCCCGTAGCGACCCCTAGGGGACGCAGTTCGAGTTCCCATGAAGGGGAACGTCTCAGGTTACGTATGTAACCATGGTTCCCCAGTGGGGAGCGAGACACTCGTCCCTAGGCTTTGGGCCATGCTTGGACGCAAGCTTCAGGCGAAGAAGCTGATGATGTATTCTCCCGGCGGTCCTTTTATTATGGTCGCGCGGTAGTGACGTCATGGGCTGTCGCCCGGCCAGCGGATGGTGTTTTACATATGTATCTTCAGACCGAGTCACGCTGAAGGCGTTCCCGTAGCGACCCCTAGGGGCGCGGTGTCTCGTTCCCCACTCGGGGAACCATGGTTACATATGTAACCTGAGACGGTATAGATGTTGAAACAGATGCGAGAAAGAAAACACCAATCACAATTCAGTATGCAAATAGATATAGAAAAGTCCACCAATCATTTAAATCAATTACGATGACGTCATCACTGACGGTCGCATTTGGAGCACTGAACATTCTATGAAGTCATCGAGATATGAAGTTAATAAACAACAACAAAGATGCACATCTAAGAGTGAGATTTTCTTCAAATGTTTGATTATTAATCAAGAATTAGACGTTTACAGTTTTTGTTCAGCTGTTAAATTGTACCTCTTTTTAAAAACTTTACACATAAATCAAAGAACTGCACAAAATATAAAATGCCACACATCTCGTGCAAAATGAAACTCTGCATTCAAAATATCATAAACACGTCTCAAAAGCAGACATTAGCAAACACCTTTGCCATGATATTAATTCCTGCTAGATGTGTGTGTTACATAGAGAACTGTGTTGTGTTTTGCAAAAACAGTTTTATGAAATTGAAAACTGAGTCAAAGGCTGAGAATTATGGTCTGGTTTTACATATTTGGTGTGTGCTTCTGCTGTTTGAGTGTCAGATTTCAGAAACTGTGTGACAAGTAAAGATTTGTGTGTAGCAGCTGAGATAGAAGAGTATTTGAGGAATATCAACACAATGCTGTTAACACATAAAATGTGACTGTGTGAGTTTGAAACACTGTAAAACACAAAACCAGCTGTGTCTCATGATTTTAAATCATATGATTTTCATTTATTTATTTTTGTTGAGAATTGAAATTGTGTGTGTGTGTTTGTGATGGAGTGTCGTAGTGGTGGATGTGTTCCTCTAATTGCCAGGTTTGTCTCACAAACATCTAAAACCTGCTGGAAGTTCAAATCAAAGTAGTGACAGCGGAGTGTGTGTGTGTGTGTGTGTGTGTAGAGAGAGAGAGAGAGAGAGAGAGAGAGAGAGAGAGAGAGAGAGAGAGAGAGAGAGAGAGAGAGAGAGAGAGAGAGAGAGAGAGAGAGAGAGAGAGAGAGGATGATTATAAGTCAGTGTAACCTAACAAACTCCAGAAATAACCAGCGCTCTGACTCTGTGAACACCTTGTGTGTGATTTGTTGATGTAATTACCTCGAGCAGTTTGTCCGTTAATGTGTCCCTCAGCACATCACACTCCAACACACACACATCTGCTCTAACGACTGTAGACCTGAGCGAGAACACAACATATATCCAGCAGACAGAGATGGATGGACAGGTAGATACACAGACAGACAGATAGACAGACAGACAGACATAGATAGACAGACAGACAGACAGACAGACAGACAGACAGACAGACAGACAGACAGACATAGACAGACAGACAGACAGACAGACAGGCGAACGACAGACAGACATAGACAGACAGACAGACAGACAGACAGACAGACGACAGACAGACAGACAGACAGATAGATAGACAGATAGACAGACAGACATAGATAGACAGACAGACAGATGGACAGACATAGATAGACAGACAGACAGACAGACAGACAGACAGACAGACAGACAGACAGACAGACATAGATAGACAGACAGACATAGACAGACGAACGACAGACAGACAGACAGACAGACAGACAGACAGACAGACAGACAGACAGACAGACAGACAGACATAGACAGACAGACATAGACATAGACATAGACAGACAGACAGACAGACAGACAGACAGACAGACAGACAGACAGACAGATAGATAGATAGATAGATAGATAGATAGATAAATTACACCATCTAAATTAAATAATAAACATAATAAAAAAGAGTAAAGAACAATTTATACAATGATGTGAATGAAAATTAATTATAATTTAGTCAGAAAAAGTGATATAAAACTTGCACACAGTTTACTGATGTAGTGTGAGAGTATTGCAGCGTCCTGGGAAAAAAGACCCTATTTAAATCAGTGACAAACAACATGTACAATCCTGCGTGTGTGTGTGTGTGTTAGTGCATGTGTGTGTGTGTGTGTGTGTGTGTGTGTGTGTGTGTGTGTGTGTGTGTGTGTGTGTGTGTGTGTGTGTGTGTGTGTGTGTGTGTGTGTGTGTCTGTCTGTGTCTGTCTGTGTGCGTGTCTCTGTGTGTGTGTGTGTGTTCGTGGAGGAATGTAAGTATTGCTCTCTTCATTGGAATCTCAGTGGAAGATATCCTACTCAAATATGTTTCCGGTGGAAATACTCAAAATTCCACATGGATTTATAGCGTGATTCAGCTGTTCCCTTCAGCATTCCCTACAACACACACACACACACACACACACACACACACATACATACACACATGCACACACACACACACACACACACACACACACACACACACACACACACACACACACACACACACACACACACACACACACACACACACACACACACACACACACACAACACACACACACACACACACACACACACACACACACACACACACACACACACAGACACACACACACACACACACACACACACACACACACACTCACAGTTTACTTATTCATGAATAAACATTGTGACATTGTGCTTAGTGGCTTTTTCTTATCTCAGTGGCATCAGTGATTAACGAGTGTCACGTTTAACAAGGTAAAGCTCGGCGGCAGGATCACTCATTATGAAGATTCAAGGCCTGCTGCTGCTCCAGGAATCAAACTGTCTGTTTTAATGAACCGAAGCGGTGAAGACGTCACGCTGACCTGCAGATTTCCTGGCAGGTAACGATAAAGAGATTCTTAAGTGCTTGACAAGAGCGACAATCACTCCTCTCTGAAGTCCGGCATGAATCAGTCGCTCTCTACTTCGGTACGTTTCACCTTTAATGATATAATTATATTACAATCATACAGCAGCCAAAGAGAGAGAGACAGAGAGATGGGATCTATTCTGGGACTCGCGCTCATGTACAGACAGTCTGACGCCAGATGGCTCATTCTAATAAATATTCAACCTTAACACAGTTCCCATGCAACTTCTCTCCCCTTCATTTTTCTTTCTCCTCCCTCTCTCTCTCTCTCTCTCTCTCAGCTCCTCTGTGTTCTCTGAGCGGCTGCCAGCATCCACCCGTGACGGAGGGTTTGTGGAGTGATTACAGTACAGTACGAGAGGGATGGAGGTCTGTGTACTGTAACGCGGGGGCTAAAGCCGTGGGAAGAACAGACTGAGGAAAGCGAAGAGGAGAATGAATATTACTTCACTGCAGAATCGAAAGAAAACAATAGCATCAAGAACTTAAGGCCTGTGTTGGAGTATTAGGTCACTGAATGTGACATCTCTGTCATTATTCAAAACTATTTTTTTTTGTGCAAGGAGAATTTATGAATAATGCTCATGCAGCTGTTTTCCATGCAACATTTGGCATATTCAGACTGGTGCAATTCTGACCAAACCGTGACTGTGTGTGTCAGTGATGCATTGTTTATGAATCTGAACGAGCTCCAGGAGAGGGAGAAATGGCTTAGGTTTCATTTAGTGCCAGGGATTTACACCATTCACACAGACATTGTGTAGATGCTTCATGTTTTTAATATGTTGCCAGAATATTCCCATGATGGCATCCAAAAAATAAGGCTCTTTAACATGGAAAATAATAGAGTTTCTTTATAGATGCAGCGTATTTATATCACTTTGTATTACAAAATACTGGATTGACACATAGTTTTATTATTAATTGCACCAAATTACAGAGATGTAGCAGTATTTTCTCCACATTACCTCATGGGAAAATGTCAATTTCTACTGCTTTATTGCAGATTTGTTTTTATTTTTAAATGGTAAATGTTGATTTTTCATGGAACTTTCTTATTTTAATTTATACTTCAGTTTTTTTGGGGTTTTAGAATTTGGTAACACTCATTAATGTTTGTTAATGTCTACAGTGCATTAAATAATCTTGACAGATACAACGTTTAGTAAACGCTGAAATGAAGATTTAAATTCAGATAAATTAACAAATATAAAAGTATTTTTCATTGTTATTCAATGTAATAAAATATATTTAACCACTGTAAAAAATAAATGAATAAAAAAGGGACACTATGCGTTAACATGGAGGAATTTTCCATATTGATTTGTAAAGGTATCATGCACTTCATTGCATTGTTTTAGGGTTAACATAAATGTCAGTAAAATCATGTCAGAAAATTACCAGCACTTTTTTGGAGTAAAATATAATCCTGTGATATGTTCAGACCGTGGCAGTGTTTGGCGGTCTGTGTCCCTCTGACCTGAAAGGGTTCCTCGTCCTCTCCACTGATTTGGGTCTCTGTCTGAATGTCTCTTGCTCTGACAGCGTGTTTAGACGGGTCTGCATCGCTGTAATCAGCTCTCGTGTCCTGTGATTAATTTGATGACCAATCTCATATCACAGCTCAGAACCTGGAGACAGCACCATGACAACGATCCTCCAGCCGGCCAATCACAGCCCTGCTTCAGTGACAGGAACTGGATCTCTGGGAGATGTCCAGAGCGCTGGTGGAGTTGAGTGGGTGGATGAGTCCCATCACCTCAATTTACAACCGGACACACACACTGAGTGAGTGAGAGTGAGCTGTATGCCTCTATAGTAGGTGAAAACATGACTGGAGATCAGTCATATCTAGTCATTTAACACCACACACTACTGTACATGAGGAAGCACACTCAATACATGTGAAATCCATTTGGAATCTGAAGTCAGATTAAAGTAACATTGTGATTTTAACACCATGCAGGGTTGTGTTGAATTCACTAAACTGGCTTCTTTTCAGTTCATCAGGGTGAATTTGAATCGAATTGGCCAAAACACACAAGATTGATTTGGAATGGCAGGAAGTTACATTTTAGAAACACAATTAAAATAAATTCAAGAGTTCTGGGTAATTTATTAAATATGATTAAATAAACGAGATACTAATTTAAGGCCCATTCTGAATGGCACCGTGTTATTTTAGCATTAATGGCTGTTATATATATTGATATTTTGAATAGGTATTTTTTCTTAGTTTTGACATTTGTTTTCATTTTAATAGTAAAATTGTATTAATTTAGCTGTGTTTTTATTTTTTTCGACTTCTCTTTTGCACTGAGTGATGTTGTGGAAAAGATTTTCACTCATAAATTGTTAATAAGTTTCACTAATGTTTACAAAGAAACCACAAATAGCATATTGAATTAAACGTGAACTTTTGAAGTACTAGTCCAGTAATCTTGTGTAAAAAGCATGTTTTACAGTGTAGCTTTAGTTATTTTAGTACTTAAGTTAAACAAAAGAAAATGAGAAATGTTGCCTTGGCAACAAATATAGTATGTTTTTATTCAAGTCATTTCTGTTTCGTTTTATTTTATGTTGAGTAACACACTTTTTAAAATACCTTTTAGTCCTGCGGTGGTTTTCAACCAAAAACGGCGTAAAAACACAAACTTTTGTTTTTGAAAATTATACCATTATATCATTATACCAAAAAAATCAAAATTTGACATCATGTTTACGCATGTTTATGCATATTACATGTTCAGTCTATAGGAGTGCATATGTGCGCATGCGCGTAGGGTTTCCTTACAAAGTGACATCGCCACCTACTGGCCTGGCATGAATAACAGCATTTTTAGCCGTTTTGTTTTTGCGGATCCATGTGAATGTGGATAGTGTTGTCATGTAAGCGTATAATACCCCTGTATGGCACAAAGCCCTGTTAAACACTGAATCCAGCAGAAACTCAGCAGCAGATTTTGAAACATTTATGACAAACGTCACCGTTTTCTCCTCATGTCTCTTTCACAGAAAGTTCAGCACTTCCTCACTTTCTGGCACTTTCACCGCTGGCTCAGCGCCACCAGCGTCTGTTCATCTGCTCCTGCGAGGCGTACGGTTACAGTACATCACACGGACACTTCACCAGAGCAACCTTAAAGGCACCGTTCACACAGAAAAATTAGCATGTACTGAATTTTCACATATTTTGAAGAATGTTGGGAATGTCCAAACAACATCGAACTCATCTGAATTACATTTTATGATCAAAAACAGTCCTCGTTCTTCAAAATATCTTCTTTTGTGTCCAC
>CM050419.1:14828805-14838805 GCA_027564155.1 Gymnocypris eckloni scoliostomus
AAACTTAATAATTTAGAAATGTTATTTAAATGAGAAATCGAATCTAATACAATTTAAGAAATGTAATAAAACATATTAAAGTCATAAATTTAGCACTGGCAAAGTACTAAACTAAACTAAAATATAGAAATAAAGCTATATGGAAAAAAATGACAAAATTAGTATTAAACTGAAATGACAATGAAATGATACAAATGAAAAGGCGATATTCATTATCCAGATGTAGAAATGCATGTTTTGCATACACATGCCGTCCTCTTGTTTAAGGAGAAGGTCAAAGAAAGCCTGGATGGATGTGCTTCATAAAGCAGTAAACTGCTCAGGGTTATCGTTACGGCTGAAAAACTAAGATCACACATGTTTCCAGAGGAGAGGAATCACTCCAGTAATTGTTCTTGTCATTTGTGCTGTAATTCTACTCCTGAATGCCTTGTTTTAGACAGAAATTAATACAAATCCCATTCGCTTCAGGTGCTTTGTGTCTAACCTCGCTGTCTCTCTCTCTTTCTCTCGGTCACCCCTGGTCATCTCTCTCTCTCTCTCTCTCTCTCTCTCTCTCTCTCTCTCTCGCTCTCTCTCTTTCTCACTCTTATCAGTCAGTTCATAACTCTCTCTCTCTCTGTCTCTCTCTCTCTCTCTCTCTCTCTCTCTCTCTCTCTCTCTCTCTCTCTCTCTCTCTCTCTCTCTCTCTCTCTGTCTCTCTCTCTCTCTCTCTCTCTCTCTCTCTCTCTGTCTCTCTCTCTCTCTCTCTCTCTCTCTCTCTCTCTCTCTCTCTCTCTCTCTATCAGTTCATAACTCTCTCTCGCTCAGGCACATTGCGTGTGCGAGTGTGGGCCGTCCGCCGGCGAGCTTTAGGGCACTCAGAGGTTTAAAAGGCAGAAACTCGTCCCTGAGCTCCGAGGCACGAGGCTCGTCAGTACCTCTGATCACGGGTAATTTAATTAGTCTGAGAGTGTCCACAGCAGTTCCTCTGATGCAGAAGATCCAGACCAACAGCCATTCTGTGGCCCACTTCTTCTCATAACTTCTTCTACCCTCATTATCTCCTGTTAGTGGAATCAGTTCACACAATAATGGACCGTTATAATGGAGCTTGAGCCTCATTCGGGTCAAATGCATTACAACTGTTTCTACATGATCCAACTCTTAAACATGACTTGAGTTGTAAAGCAGTCAGCTTTATTAAGTATTAATAATGAGATGTTCAAAATTGAAACAAACATAATTTAGTCATCCTCTGTTGTTCCACATTTTTAGGATTTATTTTTTTGTGTGCAACAAAAAAGAGTTTATTATTTTTTCTCATGAATGGAGAAGACAAAAGAATACTGGAAAGAATCATAAACATATAACTTAACCTAATTTAATTTAATTTAATTAAAAAATGTTATTTTATTTATTTTGTTTATTTTGTTATTTAATTTTATCTGCAACAAAAAAAAAAAAATATTTTTCCTCATGAATGGGGAATAAAATAACAAAAAGTGACACAAAGTATCATAAAAATCAACTGTATCACAAATATTATGGCAACTTAAAATAATAATAATAATAATAATATATTATAATGATGTATTTATTGTTTCTGTTAATTGAAATTCAATGTTAAACTGAAATAAATTAAAGCTAAACAGACATATTTAAAAGAGGACAATAATTGTAGAATACATTAAATAAAACTTAAACTAAAACTAAAATGAGAAAGAATATAACAATTTAAGTATGACTAATACTGACCACTGTAGCTCTTAAAGCTGTTTTTCATATATTTAAGATTGGCTAAAGACACTATTGGTTTTGACACGGTGATGTTTTGCATTATTGATATCAAATCTGATATTAGGCATCAATCATCAGCAGTATTTGGAAACATGACTTGAGCGCGTTGATGGGAGGAAGATGTTTCAGGCAGCTTAGCTCTTATCTTGACATAAAGCAGTTCATTACATGAACATTGTGTAGCAGTTACCTGTCATTTATTATTCCCAGGCTTCATGCAGAGCAAAGGCCCGGCAGATCAGGATTCTGCTGGTTCAGTCCCGGTGAACAGCTCTGGATCCGCCGCTCATCAGACGTCATGCATTACTGAGATCAAGCGCCTCTCATTAGCATGATGAACTTTGTAGCGGAAGCACGAAAAGTTCAGCTCTCCATAGGCGTAATTACGTGGTAAGCTGTGAGATTATTGAATGTGAAGAGAGGTGTTCATTTGTAAATGTGTGTTCTCCCTGATGATCTTTCCTCCTGATTACGGCCAAATGAAGAGTCTCCACTACAGCCCTCAGCGCTGCTTTTGTCCCTGCGGCGGGACGCAGGAGAACGAGAGGAACAAATCACAGCAATCTTAGACCAACCTGCTGGATTCAATACAGATGCATATGCTGTCGAGCACCACAGAACATAAGTGCATTGTTTATCAGCATAGCGCACAAATCATGTGAAGTTACGATGGGACGTGTATTGGGCCAACACATTGTTGCATGTTGCTTTTTGATTTTAGTTGCACTGAGAGGATGCTAATGCTGTAAAAATTATGTTACGGTAACGTTATTTAATGCAACTGTAAATGTGTGTCAGAACGAGCATTATCCATAACTAAGTAATGCATTCATCAACACGTGGCCTTCATAACACATCAGTAATATCTAAAACCAGCACAAGGGCGCTTATGACAAATATTCAATGTGGGATTTACTCAGAAATTGTGAGTGAATTTCACAAATAATTACAAAAACTGCAAGAAACATTATTACTAACAATATCACTAAATTACGCATTCTTTTGTAAATAAATGAGAAAGACTGAAAAGTATTTTCTTGTAAAACATACTCCTATAATCTTTATTTACAACTTTTGGAGGAAAAATGGACATGCAAACATTCAGTTATTATCATTCAGTTAAACCCCACATTAAAAAAATACTATAGTAATGTATAGTAAATACAGTGGTGTTTTTGAACCATAATATAGTACTTGAATTACTGTGTTGTGGTAACTCTATAGTTGCTGCGGTACGTTTTCTACAACTGTAGGTTATATTATACTTCAAATGATACAGTTTACTGTAGTAACGACTAAAATATACTACAGTATTTATTAGTTTGATATAATTAATATTACAGTATGCTGTAGCATTCATTTACAAAGTGTTGTAAATACTATAATATACAGTATAATACACTTTACTATAGTATGGTTCAAAAACACTGTGATATTTATTATAAATTATTATAGTATTTTGTTCATGTGGGATGGTTTGATCATTTAATATAGATAAAATGCGGGTTATGAAATTTCCATCACATCTCAAATGACTGTAGTAGACATGAGAATAATACTAATAATCATAATAATTTTAAACGTATGATTGTGTACAATGTGAATTCAATATTGGAGATTGTTTTAGATTGAAATTTTGAAATGCAAAAGCTTCTGGAGAAGAATTATTGTCTGAGGTCATTTCTTTAAACTTGATAAATGAGGGGGTTCCTTGTGAACACATGATGGACGTTGATTATTGAATTATTATATTGCATTTTAACTCCGCTGACCTCTTAACCTTGTATGCGCGGCTCCGAGCAGGCCAATCCCAGCAGCTCTCTGCACTCGGCACACATCAGGAAAACTTGTGCATGTTTTAATCCCGCTAAAAATACCAGACTTTACGAAGAAGAGGGTCACAGCCTTGTCATATCAGGTTATGTCTGCCGGGATACTTGTACAAGTGTATCATGATCCATTTTGTGAGAGCATAGCTCATGAATTATAGATGCTGGCCTGCGCAGGTTGTGAAAAGTGCCGCGCTTGTTTTCTTCTCGTTCACTCTGTGTTTTCTCTTCCCCGAGGCGAGATTCCTTTCCTCACCGTGTCTCCTTTTTGTCCGAGGTTGTAGGTGCATTTTCAGCGGCGAGGTAAAAGCAGACCAACACGCTGAATAATTTAGCGCGGCGTGTTTGAACAGGTACAAAAATAATCCTGTCTCCGTGTCTCTCCCGTGCCCTCTGCTTTGAGAAAGCGCTGCCTGAGAGAAGCTCTCCTCGCAGATCACAGCCAGATATGAAATATTAAAGGTTATTGGTGGGGTGAGAGCGAGCGCTCCTGCGAGAGCAGGTAACTGCGTGCCATCAGATGCCTTTGGTTTATTCATACCGATCTCTCTCGGTAAACAGCGCGGCGGATACGGACGTTTCTCTTCTCGGAGAGCCACAGAAGTTCAGACAGCTGAGGGAGCTTCAGGTTTGCCGTCATGCTCTGCGTTCTCTGTTTTAAGTGAAGCATCGACCTCGAGTTCACTCTTAAAAATATGCCATAGAAGAACCTTTGTGTCTCAATGGTTCCATAAAGAACCTTTAACATCTGAAGAACAGTGGCGGCGTTTCACTGAACCATGGGGTATGGTGTGGGCGGGGGTGATTAATAAAACTCAATAATTAAACAACACTGCCTCATCAGCATTGGTATTGTATCAGATTTACTGATCAGTGTGCACTTAACATTATATGATATTACGTATATTTTATATATATTCAAGTTCAAATGGAGTTAACAAGGTTTTGACCAGCGAATGATGGAGATGAGTGTGTTGTCTGTCATTAGACCGGCTGTAACTGTTATCTGAGGCAACAAGTGCATCGCATTATATCAACTTTTACAGGTTATATAACGTTTATTGTAGTTATATGGGTGCTTAGTTTTTCTTGCTTTTTAATACACTTGGTCAACATCTCCAATTAAGAGCTTATGCACAGGATATTTAAAACAAAAGTTTTAAAGTACAAAAGTATATTGGCTAGATGGCAAATGACCTACTTCTTCTCCGCTCTTCAGGCACACGAAAACATCAGCCTTTACAGACATAGTGTTTGAGTAAAGACAGCGCTGTACTATTCAAGCATCAGCTATTTAATTAAGTTATGCTGAGAGATGATCCAATGGTGTTACGAAGTTTTCCTGACAAGCTCTTTTTAATGCTTATCCTAAAATAAATAATAATAACAAATTATTATAGAGATATGAAGTTTGGATAGTTGTTGACTGGGCTTGGGTTTGGCGGATGCTGAAGAACCTTATACTCTTCAGATTATAATAAGGTAAGAAAGGGAAGCTTTGACTGAATAGCTCTTCTTTGGCATCGCTGTGAAGAACCTTATACTCTTCAGATTATAATAAGGTAAGAAAGGGAAGCTTTGACTGAATAGCTCTTCTTTGGCATCGCTGTGAAGATCCTTTATTTTAAGAGTGTTCCTGCGGCGGAGGCGATCTGAGTCTGGGGTCAGTGGGGGTCGAGCACCTCTGGCGGACAGGCCTCGGGTTTGAGGTTAATTAACACAGAGAGAGCGTCTGAGCTCAGCCTGGCCGAGAACGACGCTGCTAACGATGGAGATCTGATAGCAATTAACTCTGTGACGAGGTCTGCGCCCCCAACCTGCCTGCAGGCCCCGGGTTGTGTATCGCAGCTTAAATGATTCTGATTCAATAGAGTTTGCTGATACGGTGCAGTAATGACTGGAGCTTGTGTAATCTCTGCCCTGATAACGGCTCTCTACCTATGGAAGTGTTTTCTGCCATTGAATAACAATGTACGGTGGTGGCCAAAATGATTAGAAGTCTAGTATCTTCAGCAGCTAAAAATGTTTTAAGTCAGTTATTTCTATTTGTTGCTGTAGTGTGTCTGTAGGAAATATCAGTTTACATTTCCAAACAATCATTTTGCCAGTACTTGTAATAATCGAGTGATATTTTTGTCTGAAAGCTGCCAGTGCTCCACACAGAGATCTGATCTGATCATCGTGCAGCCTCTCTATGGAAGATTATTTCTGCCACCAAATAAAAATGTGAAAAAAGCTAATTGTGATTTTTAATCTCACAATTCAGACTTTTCTTCTCAGAATTGTGAGTTTGTTTCTCGCAATTGCAAGCTATAAGCGTTATAAGTCATGATTGTGTTTTCATCTGTTTTCCCCAAATAATTCGTATAAGATTTACACCTTGTAATTCTGATGCGTTTCCAGCACAGAATAAAATAAAAAGGGTAATTGTGATTTTATCTTACAATTCGTACTTTTATCCTCACAATAGCGAGTTTACATCTTGCAATTCTGACTTTTTTTTACACTTTTATTTCTCAGAGATTTTTTTCAGCTTGGACACAAGAAAAAACTTTTTAATCTCCCAAATATATATATTGTCTCTCTCTCACATTTTTGAGTTCATATCTCACAATTGCAAGTTAGAAGACCATAGTTATGAGTTTACGTGTTGCAATTTTTACTAGTAAATTTTGTTTGACAAATCTGTATTTTTGCTCAGAATTCTCTCTTGACAAGTCACAAATGATTTTTTAAATCATGTGTGATTTTTTTTCTTCACAATTCTGACTTTTCTCGCAATTGCAAATTCATGGCTTGCAAATAAAAGTTTTAAGACTCTAAATGCGAGTTTAAATCTTACAAATCTGACTTGCTGTTGTTATTTTTTAAGACATTTTTTCTCATAATATTTTCCCCACACAATTCTGACTCAATATCTCACAATTCTGACTTTGTTTCACAGAATTGTATGGGGGTTAAAACGTCAGAATTATGAGATACAAACTCAACTACGACTCCGTTGCAATTGCCTTTTTTATTATGTGCTGTAAATAAGCTTCCATAATCACCTCTTTATGAACATGAATATTGTAATAGTTGGGAGTTTCTGTGTCATTTGAAATCATTTCAAAGATTTGCTCAGTGAGTGATAGCTATGCAATACATTTCTTACAGTCTTCATCGAATGCTTCATTTATTCAAGTACTTTCATGGCACTTCAAAGAATGTCATGGTGCTGCTTTTCTTCATACGTTTGTATTAGCTGCAAATGCAGACATGCATGGAAACACAGGTTATGTAAGCGTGTCCTGTGTAACTGCTGGTTGGGTTGTGGTTTGTTCTCTCACAGGTGAGCGGTCAGAGTTACTCAACCTCTTCCTGTTAAACTCTTCAGTCTCTCCATCATGAGCTGCTTATCTGCTTCTCTTCATGTCTCCAGCTGCGCTCGTCTGTCACTCTCCTCCACAGCCAATAAATAACACTGATATTAGGTAGCCTGTGTGTCTATGTGAGCGGGATATACTGGACATTGGTTTCTCAAAACACACAGCAAATTTGCAAGTACGTTCTGCAGTGTCAGTGTATTTTTGTAGGCCTACCTGGATGTTCACATCATCCTTGTTCCCTCAGCAAAAACCCAACAGGATTGTTCCATTGGCTTTTGGATTATAAGCTCTGTGACCAACAAAAGTTCCTGATTTGTACACGTTTTGTTCATCATGACATTGATTTTAGGATGATGGAATCCCATTATATTTTTTTATCTGGATGATCTGGCTGCTTCAGATGGTCTTTTCTTAACTCAAAACAAAACGCTAATGTCAAAAACGGTGATGGAAACACCAGAAGGAATCATACAGTATTCAAATGAAGCCGAAGCCATCTGTGACTACAGCCTGGACCATCAAAATATATACCGTTTTTTGTGTGACAGAGGAGTTTTGCACTGTGACTTAATTGGAGAGCGAGATAATGCACCTCTATTTTTCCCATGCAGATAAGTCAGTTATTTCTGAAAACACATCTGATTTCATCACTTGTGATTAATAACGCAGACAGTCTGCCTGAAAATATCTGATTTGCCTGCAGTCTGAACATAGCCTTTGAAAGTTGTGTTAATAAAAACAGTTTATCAGTAGTTTCAACTTCTCAAGAGTTTCAGAAGAGATCCCAAAGATGTCTCAAACTGTCCTCGGGTTTTCAAGATCAGAAAGTCTGTCTAATCAAAGATCAGAAATCTCAAAATAAACTTTCCAATCAAATTCTCCCAACTGCTCGCACTATTGATAGTTTTCACGTAATGTCACACTCTTATAGGAACGAAACCAAGCTTTGCTCCACTGACCGCCAGCTAGTTTTACACAGATTGCATCAAGTAACAATTTAGCAAAACACAGATATTAAAAGGCGAGATTCAGTGGACACCTTTTTGTATATGTATATTTTGTACAGTCAAAAGGATGAAGCCAGAATATAAACGCGATGTGCAGAGTTTCACATTAAATGCTTTCCCATAGAAAACCATTAGAAGGAAAACACTGAACCGTTAAACGGATAGCGTTCATATTCCGGCCTCTTCTGCTTGCCTGTGTAAACTATGGTGAATACTGAATTTGATCTTTTAATAATACCGTTTTAAATAAACCACGGCACTTTTATAAAGTTTGTCGCACTGTTTATGATTAAATATTGCCGAGGGTGCTTAATATGGGTTGCAAATGGCCAAAATTTTAATTCTGCTCAGAAATACCTTTGTTTTATTCTTTTGAGAGGTGATCTAAATATTTGCAGCTGGGAAACAGATGAAAAATTGACACGATTGTGCAGCAGTTATATGGAGGTTTTGCCCTCCAAGTTTTCGAGCTGATCACGTGACTGAAAGTTATGAATATGCCAACTACTTTTTAATTTTTTTGCAGCAATAGAATTTCAAGGGAAACATCTTTGATGCTTCAATGCAACTCCATTAAGTGTGAGCACTGAAAGAGCATCCTCTGAGCGCGAGCGGTTCCTCTGCAGGTGTGTGAGCTGTGAACGCCGCTCTCTGCACTTAAAAGGACCGGATTGATCTAAACCTGTAGTGAAGAGCTCAATAGTCTCGTCTCTAAAAGACTCCGTGTGGACGCCCCCAGCGGACAGGCTGTTTGCACCCGAGCGGCATCGGGTGTCCCGCGGCAGCCTGATTGGATCCCCGCCGAGGGAACGTGCCATGACGTGCTCCAAAACCGCTCCGATGCTCCGACCCGTTATCGAAATCCCGCCAGAAACTCGCCATGAAGACGCACTGTCCTTTTGCTCCGAAAAAGCTCAAAAAGACAGGCCGTGCATCGATTCGCTCAATCGGCTACAAAGAAACCCGTTGAAAAGAGCAGCGGAGTCCCACCGTGTGATAATTGTGCCGCCACGGAGGTACCTGCTCCGCCTGTGGTGTGTGCCAGTCTTCAGGCCTCCTCAAAGGTGACATGTCGGATAAAAGACGGAAGAAATCAAGCCTGAAATGAGAGTCAAATGTTTATCTGGACTTCAATGTGACCAGAGCGCTCAAAGACGTCGAAGCAAAGCCAAAGGTGTTTCTTTCCTCGTGCTTCACTTGTCATAATCCTTTAGCCTGCACTGTAAAAAACAGCACATTTTCCGGTTTACAAAACCTTTTGAGTCTCAAATACAAAAAAGAAAAAAGCTATTTTCTTAGATTTTTGCATTGAAAATGGTCAACATGTGACTGAAACGTTTGCCTTGTTACCTTGTTTTTTTTCAGTACATTGCTTACACTGCTTTCATCTCGTTTGCGACTTTTTGATTTTCAGAGTGTGCAGACTTTTTTCCAAGTATTTTACTTCTTGAAACTACATAAAAAACATTGTCAGACCAGCAAAACAACCCCAAATGTCGTCCCAATTAGTCCAACACAGTGTTCTGAACAAAATAAATCATATTGTTGAAATAGTAGGGCTTTGTGAGTTCCCAGCATGCATTTCACCATTAATAAATTATGCAGTTATAGGCATATTGACTTAATCTGAACTTTTTTGCTTTTTTTATCATTATTGTTAGTTATTTGTTGTACCGTGATATTTTTAAAGGGGTCATATAATGCTTTTGTTGTTTGAACTGAGATGTGTGTTGGCAGTGTGTGTACACAACCACCCTATAATGATACAAATCCACCCGGTGTTTTTTTTGTAATCTACAAAATCTTTACCCCTTTCTCAAATCGAGCCGATCTCAGTGTGACGTCACACGGACAGAGGCCCCTCCCACTATAGTTTGATTGACAGGTGTGTTTCAGCACCGACTGCACTGGTGTCTTATCTCAGACCTGCTCTGAGCGAGCCGTCATCAGTCGTTTCACCGCCGGAGCAGATGTAGACAGAATGACTCCTAAGAGATTGAGGTGTTTAGTTGTTGGA
>CM050419.1:14843805-14871305 GCA_027564155.1 Gymnocypris eckloni scoliostomus
TTATTTAAAGGAACATTCAATGTTTTGACAGCTTCACAGTGTTTCACTCTTCAGAATGTGAAGAACATTAAACACACACACACACACACACCACAAACTATTTTAAAGAGCTAATTTCATCAGATTAAATATTCCTAGATCATTCAAAGCAAGCACTCACATCATTTTGTACAATTTTTTCAAAAACAAGACTTCAGTAAACAAGAATATATATATTTGTAGTTATTTTTAAAGTAAATGTATCCTGATTTAAGAATGTTTATCTTTTTATGATCACTTTTCCACTTTGAAACAGTCTATTTTAAATGAGTCTTGGCCCACAGGACACGACGGTGCTTCTGGACCATGTTCACATATGGCTTCCTTTTTGCATGATAGAGCTTTATTCACATCTGCTGATGACACGGTGGATTGTGGTTTCTGGAAGTATTCCTGGGCCCATTTAGTAATGCCAATGACATAATCATGCCGATGAGTGATACAGTGTCATCTGAGGGCCCGAAGACCATGGGCATCCAACAAAGGTCTTCGGCCTTGTCCCTTATGCACAGAGATTTATCCAGTTTCCCTGAATATTTTGATGATGTTATGCACAGTAGACGATGCGATTTTCAATGTTTTTGCAATTTGACGTTGAGGTACGTAATTTTTTAAGTATTCCACAATCTTTTTACGCACTCTTTCACAATATGGAGAGCCCATGCCCATCTTTACTTCTGAGAGACTCTGCCTCTCTAATACATTCCTTTTATAGCTAATCATGTTACCTGATGTCAATTAACTTAATTAGTTGCTAGATGTTCTCCCAGCTGAATCTTTTCGAAATGTCTAGCTTTTTCTTCCCTTTGTTGCCTACATGACAACTTTTTTGAGACCTGTAGCAGGCATCACATTTGAAATTAGCTCATTTAGTGGATAATGGTGTACTATTCTCAGTTTAAACATTTATGTCATCCATGTTCGATTGTGAATACAATATTGGCTCATATGATTTGAAAGTCCTATAGTTTTATTTTTATTTAAATGTAAAAAAAATGGAATTGGAATTGGGGCTGTGATACTTAATGCTGTTTGTGTTGTTTTCCCTCCAAAATGATGTCACTTCCTGATGGATGATGTCATTGAATAAATTACTTTAGTTAGTTAATAGGGTTTCACAAAGGACTAATTGAAAGGAAAGTGATATTGAGGACACTGAAAAAAACTAAATTGATAATTAGTTAAATCTATATTCTCAAAAAGACATGTTTAGGTTGAAAGTGTTTAGTTTGAAAGAAATAATCAATGGCATCATTCTGAATATATTCTCAGTTTTTCTCGTTAAAAGTTAATGCAGCATCCAGGCGTGACAAACACGAACAGCCATACGAATCAATGAATTAAGACTTGTGGAAATGACCATTGTTTTGACATGAAGGCTAAAATAAAGAGATTAAGTTTTCCAAAGAGAGAAACAATCAGGTTTAATTTGATGAATGAAATTTTCCTGCCTTGGCATTTTGGCAGCCGATGCTTTTATCGCATCACATTCATCAAAACATTTCCTCAACACTCTGTGACACCATCATTCCCTAGAAGAGCATCACTCAAAGAGAAACAGTCGGAGTTCCTCTGGGATTCATGGCTGAATTTATGTGAATCATCACTCGCTGCACAGCTGACGTCGCACAAACAAATAATTGAATCGCTGCAAGTGCATAAAACACAACAATAGCTGATGTAACAGCATCTAACTGCTTTAACTGAGACCGGGACAGAGCAAATGTAAATCTGAGGTCCTCCTCGAATCCTTAATCTCTTCTAGCTCTGGTTGTTTTCCGTGTCTGTGTTCAATCCTTATGAAAATTAATTATGAAAATTGTATATTTTGAAATGTTAAAAATCGTGGCTTCATTTGAACTGTATGAAGCTTGCTGACTTTTATGGCATTTGATATGTAAGCACACAAAAAAAATTGAGGGCATGAATCGAAAATGCTTAATTGTCATAATAAAGTCACACTTGTGATCTTCAGTCAAAAATGACCACCAAAAGAAATTAATGGGAAATTGGAAAAAATTTGAAATATAGAAAAAAAAGATTTATACAATCTACATATCAGCCATGATGCAGAAGTAGAAAAAGTGCACAGCTAGTCTCTCTTTAATCTGAAATACTGAATTAACTGAAACATAATTGAAAATAAGATTTAAAAATTATTTTCAATGGGAAAAAATTGATATTAATTATTGCATAAATATTAATTGGTACCATGCAATTCTCTCAAAAGGCAAAAATGAAAATAATAAATATTATTGAACAAAAATATATTGCATTGATTTTTCTGGGAAGTATTTTGTCACCTTTGTCCGCAGAGGTACCAAGTGTGACCCAACAATAAAGGGGCTCAGAGCATTGTAATCCCAGTTCTTTCTTTATTCTAACCCCTCTTTCTTCTTGAGAGGTTATCTTCCTAAATTGTGTCTGAATATTTAAATGAGACAAAGTTGATACTTTAATGAATCGCAGCTGAGAACATTAATTCTCGTGAGGTAGAAAAGAGTAACCTCTGAGCAATAAAACATTCCTGTGGTTGCACTGAGATGTTGTTAGAGAAGTGTTGTAGTTTTCTGTAGCCTTTAGCCGAGCGCCGTGTTCCGCTGGGAAGGATTTTTTCATCGATAACATGCCCATTACTGTTGTAAGGTCAGTAATCAGCTTTCTGATATGAGCCCTGTGTTCTGGGCCCGGGTCAGACAGATGTTGACATACTGTTCACTACGGAGTTATGAAATATTAAATATGTGTCGGCTACACATCATTCACACGTTAATGTCCTTCCGTACAGAGCAGCGCTCTATTATACCATCCATCAATCTGGCTATGCTAGCGAATGTACGGATATCTGCGCGTATACCTCATACTGTCAAACATGGCTGAGATACAACAACAGCTACAACACATGATAGATCATTTCCAGTTAATTCCATAGAATCTAATCATAACATATTTACTCCTGTGACAATGTTTGTGTTTTAAAATGTGATGAAAAAACCCTGTTTCGTATTTATTTTGTTCTTCTATAGTGATGTGGCAAATTGCTAAGTGTTACCAAATTAGAAGTAAAATGACTCACAAATCTGATTGGATGAGTTTGAAATTGTGGTACAAATGCTGATAAACACATTTAATATAAATGCACCAATTTGCATTGTAAACATTGTCAATGTCAACAACTTACAGTTAGAAAACTGTGTTTTAATTTTGCAAGCTCTTGTATTCAAAGAGACGTATAATGCAAAAACATTTTCATTAATTAATTAATTCATTCATTCATTCATTCCCTGGCAATTTACCTTGTAACCTGATTAGTGCACTATATTGCTTATTTTAATGGAGAACCTTTGTATTTTCTCATGTTACTGTTGCTACCATTTTATTTAAACCAATAAGCCATAGGAGGTCATGCATCACATTGATTTTACCACTTTGCTGTAAAAAACATCCGTGGTAAAATCACAGTAATGCATGACCTCAGTTCTGGAATTCCTCTGAGGGAATTCTCAAATAATGAATAGAAAGTGTTGTTTATTACATGGACTGTATGCACTGCATTAGTGCCAAATTCACTTAAAGGGGTCATATGATGCAATTTCAAGTTTTCCTTTCTCTTTGGAGTGTTACAATCTGTTGGTGCATAGATACGATCCCTGAAGTTGCAAAGTCCGCCCCTGGGCATAAAATTTCCGTAGCACGCTTGAGGTATTCGGCCAATCACAACGCACTGGATAGCTGGCCAATCAGAGCATGCTTTGCTTCTCAGAACGATGAGCTTGGTAATCATCGAAGCGTTTCAGAAAGGCTGGGCATAGATTGGCAACAATAATGTACAATTTGTGGAAAATAATGTGTTTTCCGCATAAACACATTGCATTACACCAAATACTTTTTTAGCAACGTCATATGACCCCTTTAAGAATTTATGCAAATCTGGTAACTCTCAAACACTTGAAAATAAAAACCTGTGCCGAATGCAATTTAACTGGTGCAATTCTGGGCTCTTTAAAATGTAGCGTGCACTTAACTGCATGGCACATCTATGCTCCGTCATAACTACTGCATCATTTGATTATCATTTGCAGCCACGATTTTTCAGAATTTTCTTTACCGCCTTTTTACCAGGTTAAACTACATTCGACCTGGTTTAGTGCTGAAATATTGTAGGACTTACTTCCAAGTGTTTACTCCAGATGTTTTTTCTGCTGTGCAACCACAGACTTTTGATAAAAAGTTATAGGACAAAAAAAGAAACGACTATGAAGTAACAGAACTGAAGAAAGGGAGAGGAAAGGAAAGCAAGCAAAGTCTTGTTCCTACACTATGACTAATTTACAAGTTTTCTTCCTGGGATGAAAAGAAGAAGGGTGAAAAGAGAAGAGATGAGATGAGAGGGGCGTTTGATATGTGTCTCTCAGGACTGCAGCGATGACAATTACACCAGGTTGAGGCTCGTGTCTGCGGTCAGTTCCAATGCTCATGCTAACAAGCCCTGTCCCTCCGCTGGCTGCGCTGAGGAAGACTCCTCGCACAAACGAAAGGGAAGAAACACAGCTGAGGCCCTAAAACAAGACCGGCGGAGTTTGCTAAAGAAAATGCATCAATGGCAGCCGATGATCAAGGTGCAATACTCCTTCTCTCTCTCTTTCTCTGTGCTTTTGTTCAGTAGTAATGACCTGTTTTGATTCATCTTTCGTTTTGCTCTACACCTTTTCTCTTTGGCCTTCAGTCATAAACTCACCACGACCCAGTCCCCACGTTTTCTTCACATTATTTGTTTCCCCCTTTTCTTTCCCACCATCCCCCTTTTTCTGCCAGAGCCGTCTTCCAGAAGCTTCATCCCACAATGGGCATCTAAACTCATTAAGTAAATTTTCAGAGAGTCATTAACGGGGCTTTTCACTGAGCCTGAGATCTCATCCTTAATTAGGTGAGCGTTTTTGACAGGACACAAAAACAAAAGGCGAGCAGCGTTTTTGAAAAGAAGCAGGTCCCGCCAAGGGCCTCACGTTCTCCACCGCTAATGAATGGCTTCTTTAAAAGAAAGAGTGAACGAGGAGGGGAGGAGTGGCATGGAGAGACGCAGAGAGGAGCGGTGCCCCAGACAATGGCCTCCGTCTCGGGGAGTCACGCTTCTCTGCACTCCCTCACCAGGTGACCATGTGCCCTCGTTAGGAGACAATGGCCACTCGGTTGGTCCGGGGTAAACAGAGTGGGCAGAGGGGTTGTACCTGTGGGTAATTGGGGTCTGTTAACATGATTCTCTAGGCTTGTGTTTTGGCGGGTTGAAATTATGTTCTCTCACTGATGTGTGTAGTAGACTTCAGTTGGGCGTTTGACTGGTGTCTGATTAGCTTGTTGGGTTGAGGATTTTGGTTCGGCATTGAATTGACAATTCATTGTTGGGGTCTGATTGGTAGAAGTCGGGTGTTTGATTACTTACTGTTTTTTTTCATTGGTAAAGGGTTTGGTTCAGGGCCGTTACCACCATAGACAGTGTCCCCCCAATAATTAGAAATGGCCAAATTTTCCCCCTGCAATGTTTGACATTCTTGCACTGATCTGCTGCTCTCCCTTATGCAGCGTTCTCTTTGTTGTTAGGATGGTTCAGAACTTACATTTTTAGCCTGGTCTGCCTCAGCAGTCTCACAGTGCAAGCCAATGTCAAAATTATTGAGCTGGCCAATCAAATCAATGTAGCCGGCGTTTACACAAGCACAGAAGGAATTCCAGCACAAATCGTTGAAAGAGAGCGAGGTAAGATGGAGATAGAAAAATGTGTAAAACTTGACAACTGTAATATATAAATGTTAAATGACTGACAAAAATAGGCAGGGATATAAAGTGCTCAGGATTTTTTTTCCAAATATGGTCAAGCTGAAAATGATTTAATTGCTGTAAAGGTTTGGTTGGGTGTTGGACCACTGATGGGGTTGTATTTGGGTGTTTAGAGCTTTAGTTGGGAGCATTATGTGCAAAGGGGTTTTGTTTGATGTTTCACTGACATGAAGTTTTGGTTATGTGTAGAGGGGTTTGATTTGTAGAAGGGTTTTGATGGGTCTTTGACTACTTAAAAGGTTTCAACTTCATTATTATATGACTTTACTTTGGTGTTGGATCACCTACGGGGTTTTAGATATGAGTATTTAAGACACCCCGCTTTGTAAAAACTAATTTCTGGGAGGTAGCATTACCCCCCACTACATATTAGTTTGGCCTCATCTCATATAGTACATATATAATATAGTGGCTCCTAGTTTAAATATTGTTAGCACTCACTCATAAGCCACATTACAGTTAATGAAATAATATTAGTTTGCCACACTTGGCACTCCTGCAAAACTGATGTAGAGTGTGACAAAGTCTGAACAGAAGTGTTCAAAGGAGGCACATTCATATACTAGGTAGAAACTGCATAATGATTGAATTACTGGAAACACATTTTAATACTTTGGAAACAGGGCTTCTGTCTGGATATTGCATATAATCTGTGGGCATCAGGGAACCACTATCATTATGCAGGAGACTTTCAGACCTTCCAGGAGAGGTTTGATGTCTGGTATTATACGTAGAGGGGTTTGATTTGTAGTTTTCTTTTTCTTTTTCTTTGGTGTTTGACTACTTAAAGGGTTTCAGTTTCATTGGTAAAAGGTTTGGTTTGTGTTAGACATTTATGGTTGTTTTAGCTGGTGTTTTTGTGGTTTCATTTGAAGGATTGTGTGTAGAGGGCTTTGGTGTTTTATTTACATTGATTTTGTATATGTCATGTGCAGAGGGGTTTGATCGGTAGATGGGTTTTTTGTGTGTTTGACTATTAAAAGTGTTTCAGCTTCAAATGTGTAAGGGTTTGGTTTGATTGGTAACTGATAGAGGGTTTTGGTTGGGTCTCTGATTGGTATAGAGGTTTGGCGTTTTAAATAGGTGTTTCCAATCTTATCTCATGATAATTCATGCATTGTCATGGGACTGTGATGGTGTTTCATTGGTACAAAACATGGGTTTGGATGGGCATTGGACCATTTATGTGATTTTAGTTGGGTGTTTAGTGGTTGCGTTGTGTGAATTGTGTGTAGAGGTGTATAATTTTGTTGGTTGACTGGTAATTGTCTTTGGTCGCGATGGAAAGCATGACATCTCTCTCTCGTTCTCGCCCCATGTGGGCGCATGTCTACAAGGCTCAAACAGGTGGCAGGTGTATTGTGTGATTCAGCTGTCTGTTCTTCTCTTCTCTCTGTGCTTCTCTCTGTTTGTCTTTTTCTCAGGTGTACTGGGGCTTGTTAGAAGGGCTGATGCTGCTGTGAGACATTCGGTTATTTCTAACAGCTCCAGTGTGTGTGTGTGTGTGTGTGTGTCCTCTTTGTACCTCAGAGAATTAGTACTTGGTAATTACCAACAGGTGGATTGTTTGAGCTGTGCTGCGTTTCATTCTGTCATCAAGAACAAACCTGTTCCACACACACAGACTGCTGCCCCTCGCCTCCCATAAGCCTCATTATGACTCTGACTTACAGTGTTTGCTTAATTTAGGTAATTAAAGTTGCTGATGCTGAATCTGGCTTTGACTTTTATTTGCTCGCAGAACTCTGTTGTGGAAACATTGCATTGGCAAATGGGAACATTTATAATTGTGTGTGAGTTGGTTTTGATATTGCTATGGGGGATATTTTCTGTCCTCAAAAGGAGAAGTAAATCCTGACGAGCACACCTTGTGAGAAACAAATATATAAAGGTGTCGGCGTATCTTATTTTATGCCAAAAGCTACCGTTAGTTGTTTTTGGGTCAGGTGGAAGGTGAAGAATCGAAGTGTGAAATACAAACGTAATAATTTTAGACAAAAGCACAGGTGAATAGCAGGTGAGTCAGAGTTAGATACGAGTGAGTCACACTGACAGACAAGTGAATCATATGTTCTCTTCCCAAATGTAGTTGATCTACTTATGTAGCAGCATTTTAATGCATTATACGGAAGCACAGTTATGCAGTCTTCTAAGACTTTCAGACAGCATTGTATATGTCCTTTATGGAGAGGGTAATCCCAGAATGCATTGCAATACGCTCTGTAAGCAGATGGCAGAGAAAGTCAGATACATTTTGATAATATTAATAATTTATTTTGCAAGGATGCATTACATTGATTAAAAGTGTCAGAAAGACATTTATAATGTTACACAATACATCTCAATTTCAAATAAAAATGCTGTTTTTATTTATCAAAGAATACTGAAAAAATAAATGTTTCACAGTTTCCATAAAGATATGAAGACTGGATTAATGAGGCTGAAAAGGCAGCTGCACATCACAGAAATAAATTACTTTTTTCAGATATTCACAGAGAAAACAGCTATTTTAAATTGTAATACTATTTCACAATATTACTGTTTTTACTGTATCTTTTGATCAAATGAATGCAGCTTTGGTGAGTAGAAGGGACTTTAGTTTCCTGTCATTCTGTATCTCTTCAATAAAGAAGCTCAAGCAGTGCAGTTATTATAAGAGTCTTATAAGTGGTAAATGAGCAGTGGCTGAGTTTGCCAGAGATTGAAGCATCTCTCCTGGAGATTGGTGAAGTCACACTGTGCACCGAGGCCTGTTAGCGCTGCCAGCTCCAGTGACGGATCCATCACAACTCCTGGAATTAAACAGGAATTACAGAATGCTTGGAGAACCTGACAACAGCAGAAAATACTCCTCGGTGCTGCGTGTGTGTTCGCAGACTTTGCTTTAGTAATACCCCTCAGAGTGAGATTTAGGTGAGCTGTCAGCGAGCAGAGAGAGAAAGAGGCGAGTTTCATCCCCAGACGCTCCGCAGGAGACTGCGCCTCGGCTGTATTTTATCCCAGGCGTTAGACAGCACGGCTGCCAGTGAAAACCACGAATAAATAACATATTATTTGCCATGAGAATAGAACACATTTCACTTCATTCTTGCATTTGAGTAACAATGTACGGCCTGTCCCCCGGTCACGCCGTGAATATCACCGTCAGCAGCCGCTAACAATGCAGGAATTATGACAGCGCTGAAAGCAATCGAGCGCTTTACCTTTTGTGTCGAATTGCTTTTTATTGTAAAACTGCAGAATGGGTGATTAAAGAAAAACCGGGTTGAGTCGATGAACTCTGGGCTTGATGTTCTGGGTGTTTGTTATGATAGTAAATGCTGTTTTTGTGTGGTCTGTAAAAGCTGTCACAGCTCTTTTTCTCCATGTTGTTTGGTTTTGTTATAGGTCTGCATTCACACTTGATGATTTTTCTGACCTCAACTGAAAGATACACCATCCGGACACGAAACACGTCAGCGACTTTCCTTCTCTAAGTGAACCGGGTTAAGCCAAGCTACAACATTTTACTTAGTATAAGTCACATTTTTTATTGCCTGAAATGTTCTGCGACTTATAACCTGAAGTGTCTTAAATAATGCAGTAAACATTTCACAATGTTGTGTTTCTGAAAAGCATCGTTAGCCAACTAGGGTCACAAGTTCCATCATTACAAACATAGTTCAATGATTTGAAGTTTCGCGAAGCCTAGTTCCAATGAACATTTGCAAACAGCAATGCAAACTTACATGGTTGGAAACCCGCTCGCCCTGTAGAGTTTATTATTAGTGTGACATATGGACTTAAACAGATCATGCTCTTGGGCACAATAAGCAAGCTAACATGCATTACATTCTGTATGTTTTATTCCAGTTAAATACATGTACAGTACATTTCAGTCCATATATTTTAGCATGTCAACAATCAGTGCAGTTTTGAAATAGTGCACATGTGCATAAATGCATTGGGAACCCTGGGGTATGATGTAAGGGAAGAGCTGTGATTAATCAACCATCAAGTAAAGCAAAGTAACAGGACACAAAACAATAGTAAATTAGCAGTATCTCTGAATTTGCAGAGTTCACTTCATGTGACGTGAGTAACAACGGCCCTATGTTGAACCGATGTGGTACAAACGACGGAGATGCGACCGTGTTCAGGAAACAGTCACGACTAGTTCGTTTCCATGAAACACCGATGCAGCTTCTCTCAACAATGACATTTTAACCAGGTGTGGTTTATTTTCTGGAAAATCCAGAACTTTCATCCTCAGTACATTCACTGACGGTTTGATGTAAAATGCAGGCAAAACTTGAAAGCTCTTGTGATAATCAGAGGCTCAAATTACCTCTAATCTCAACTAGGAGTTTTTTATTAATTCACTGGGAAACAAAATTGTGTTTAAATGATACCATTTGATCTTACAAGCATTTTGTTGAAGGTTTGATGTTTTTAAAATAAATTCAAAGTTTTGATAGAGGCATTAAAAGTAGTGAGTAAACTACAGTTTGAGTAGCAAAATTGTGTTTTGCCTTTGGGAAATAATACATTTTGAACATACATAAATTTGCATGAATATCCAATCATTTCTGTACTGTTCGCAACACAAGTTTGCAATAGTCTAATCATCAATTTCAGATTTACCCAGCTCTAAATGGCATGTAAAAGCATCCAGATGGTTTCTTGTCTTAGTGTGCAGTTCAGAATAAAGACTAATACATTTATGCATTTAGCAAATGCTTTTATCCAAAGCAACTTACAAAAGAGGAACCAAAGCAATTCGTTGAAAAGCCAACAGTATTCATAATTGATTTCAAAATATAGTGGACCAAGCTTCATGCCGAAAAGTTTGATTTTGTGAAACTAGGACCAAACATTCCCGCCCAGTCCCTTCAGCTCATTTATTTTGGAAAGATTTGAACACGTTACACTTGACGGCAAACAGTGTCAGTAATGGATCTGTGTGTTTTGTCTGATCAGTGAACGAGAGTGGAGGGAGTATCGTGTTATATCACGGTCTCCGAGCGAAGTCTTGAATAACACTGTAAGACACGCTCCGCTGACAGTGACTCATAAAGCTGAGAGCGCACGAATCAGGGGAGAAATACAACATCTACAGGATGTTTAAATAGAACATAATAATATTTCATAGTATAAGCCTCTCGTGTGCATTAGCACCTGCACTGGAGTCCAAGAAATCACCTCGTTACCATAGTAATGCCAGTATTAGAATAACATGTCAATAAAACGGAAGAAGGCGTGTGTGTGTGTGTGTGTGTGTGTGTGTGTGTGTGTGTGTGTGTGTGTGTGTGTGTGTGTGTGTGTGTGTGTGTGTGAGTGTGTGTGTGTGTGTGCATGCTGATATTGCACATCACACAACATAAACATTTAGTTGTGTTGACAAGTGTAATTTTCTGTGTATGATGTATGAACAAGCTCTGAAAATCATTTGAATGGATAGAAAACATAACCTACGAGTTATAAACAACAATGATAACCAATGTTTAAGTCAATATTGTCACTACAGTAAAACTGTGGTAACTTGGTGTTTGCCACAACTGTCATGGAAAAGCTAAGTAAAAGAAAATGACAGAGCCTTAAACCATTTGTATGAGATCTCATATTCATTTAATGTGAAATACTTTAGTAATTACAATATTTGGGCAGAAACTATATGGTAAAGTTTTGCATGTTTTTTTTATCGTGTTTGATATGAAATGTTGATTTAAATGCTTTAAACTACACTGCACCAAAAAAACAAACACAAATAAACTGAATTTATAATTGAAACAAGAATAACATTTCCAATGGGATAAATCTGAATTCAAAGACTTGTATTTTATTTTTCATGTTTACAGCAGCAATGCAAACACTATAGTTACAGTTATTGTCACTACAGTAAAACTGGTATAGTTTGGAATTAGCCCCAACTGTCATGGAAAGTTATAGATACAAGTTTTGCATTAGTAAAGACCACTAAACGTGTTCAGTATTGTCACAAATATTGTAAACAATAGTGTCTCGGTTGTTGAATAATAGCGTCTTGATGTTCATGCTGATATTGGTTTGCAGTATTGTATTTATTTTCAATGGCTGGCTATTTCAGGCAAAGAGTGCTAGTGATTTTTGGTGATGTGATGTGGGTGTGTCCAGCAATGCAATATATTTACTTTACTTTTATATTTATTCATTTTGCCTATGCTTTTATCCAAAGTGACCTGTAAAGAGGAACAAAAGCAAGTCAAAGAGAAAACAGAATTCATAATATATAATGGCAGGTTTATTAGACTTTATTTTAACTAGACATGGATTCGATATTTAAACTGGATTGGTAAGCAAGCTAAAGAAGAGTAGAAAAGAGAGGTTTATGCTGATTAAATAAACCATGAACCATAAAACTTATACCTCATCCCCCCCAAAAAGAATTTGAGAAAAGTTGAACTTGATTGACTTTCTGTGAGATTCTGGAGCTGTTCCAGAATCAGAGTATTTAAAGTAATCTTTGAATTGAAAGGAAACTGATTCCTTATCCAGTTGTAAATTACATCTTATTTTTACCAGCAATACACCCCATTTGTGATTATACTGTTATGCATTCTCCAGCAGTAGAAACGCCTGGCCTGACCAGCAGTACAGTTAGCGGTGATCTCCAGCTGTAAGAGCAGTGCTAGTGTGCTGTGATCTGTAGAGCTGTTATTATCAACTGGATCTCATTAGAGCAGATTCCACAGACTGATTCAATCATCCACCTCAGCTTCCAAAGACCCGGAGGCAGAGCGGACGAGTGTGTGTGTGTGTGTGTGTGTGTGTGTGTGTGTGTGTGTGTGTGTGTGTGTGTGTGTGTGTGTGGTAGCTTGTTCCTCCTTGTAACAATAGCAGAGGTGACTGGGCCTACAAGAGCACTGACAGCTTTATGACCCTTGTGCCAGAGCGAGGAAGAGAATTCTGGGAAAAGAGTTCTGGACTCAGTCCCAGACAAGCAGGTAGTTGTGTGTGTATGTGTGTACGTGTGTGTGTGTGTGTGTGGATGGTCAGGTAGTGTTTCACACAGGCTTGTTTAAATTTACAGGAAGAGACTTAAAAATTGCGATCCAACCTCCATCTGTTGTTTAATATGATACGTGTGTGCATTTCATTTGGAAATTGGACAAAACTTTGAAAGCAAATAAGCGCAAGCATTGATAGCAAAGGTCTTTCAACTAAACATAACTACATTCAACCAAATCCTTGAATATCTTTCAAAGATTTAACACCATAAACCTCACAAACCCAATAATATGGTTCATTCTTCATTGGAAGCACTCCTAGGTCTTTCTGACTTCTATTGTGCACTGAAATGTATTTGGTCCACACTCGAAACACGACAGCGGCTTTGAGTCAACGGTCAGGCCAAACCAGTCTCATCTTCAGTATATTCACTGATCTTCTGATGCTATTGCACACGATACTGGAAGCTGTTGTGTAAATCCCAGACCACAGCTGCCAAACGAAGCTTCCAGGAGTCGACGATCACTGGTTTTATTAACTTTATGGAAAACCAAATTGTGTTTAAACAGTACAGTTTAATAATATGAGTGCTTTGATGAAGACCTAGACACTGAGTTTGTGAAACATATGAATACATTGATTGAGGCATGAAGTGGCACAACTTGATTTTGAGCAGCACAACTAAATAATATACTTCCTTTTCTCCTTTTCTAATATTGAACAGACACTTCAAGTTTTTCCTGCACAAATTAATGTTTTCCAAATGTGTTATACGTCTTGTCATAGCTGAATCATCTATTTCAGATTTGAAATTGGACAAACTTGCAAAGTGCATGCTTATTTTGTGTGT
The DNA here is from genome assembly GCA_027564155.1 of Gymnocypris eckloni scoliostomus. NCBI lineage: Eukaryota > Metazoa > Chordata > Actinopteri > Cypriniformes > Cyprinidae > Gymnocypris > Gymnocypris eckloni. The sequence continues at coordinate 14,857,496 of CM050419.1, forward strand.
TTTATACTAAATGTCAAAAATATATATATTTCTTTATTTTAGTCAGTAGTGATGTATTGCTTTCCAGTGAAAAATAAATGTTTTATTTACAAGGACAAATACTGAATTCAAAGAAAAAACTTTAGAACTATAAAATACTTTATTTAATTTGACTTCTCAAGTAACTGTATCTTGATTTAATAATGTTGATTTAATGTAAAAAAACGTAAAATCCAGACACTATCTCATTGAAAGCACTCCTAGTAGTAGTCTAGTAACTTATAAACAAGTCTTGTTTTCATAACCTGATATAAAGGTGTGCACACTGATTCCAGAAGTTGTGTATCAGTCATCCAGAGCAGTTTGAACAGATGATTTTAGCAGCTTGTGTAGTTTTCAGGCTTTATGCAGGAGAGCCACGCGAGGCTACAGCAGATCGGTTTGGCCCTTCACCGCTGTCTGGAGAAGGAGTACTAATAATGAAGACAGCTGTACATGTTCCCAAAGAGCATTACAGAGACGAAAGCAGTAGTATTAACAACCAGTGATGACTTTTGATGGGATTTTGTTAAGAGGAAGGATCATCTATACCTGTGTGGATTGCGCTTATTATGGGATTGCAGTTTTATTTCAAATGCTTACACACCAAATCTTTACTTGTCACACAGTTTCTGAAATCTGACACTCAAACAGCAGAAACACTTGCCAAATCTGCAAAACCAGACCATAAATCTCAGCCTTTGACTCAAATTTATTAAACACTTTTTTGCAAAACACAACTAATGTGACACACAACAATCTAGCAGGAATTAATATCATGGCAAAGGTGTTTGGAAATGTTTGCTCTTGAGACGTGTTTGTGATATTTTGAATGTCATGCATCATTTTCAAAGAGATTAGCGGCATTTTGCGTTTTGTGTGCAATTTTTGGATTTGTGTGTAAAGTTTAAAAAATATGTAAGCAGTTGAAAAAAACAAAACGGTAAATGAGACTGATGTTCATATCAGCTGTAAATGGGGTCGTGCAGGTGTTTAATCCAGTGTTGGGGAACTTGTAACTTACGCATATTTTTTAATTAGCATTTTTGCAAGTTACTTTTTTAAATAAGTAACTCCAGTTACATTGTTTCTGATGTATTGAGTGACAGCCCGTGTGTTGCCATGGTGACAGAAATTAGGAGTAAGTGCAGAGCGTTGTGTGTGAACATGATCTTACTGTAGTTCAACATGCATTTACTCATCTCACCTACACAGAAACACACTCACTAGTTCTCATAATTAATACAAAAGCTAACTCTGAATATGATGCAACATTGCAAAAAAATGAAATATTAAATAACACCAATATTCTTCAAGTATTTCATTGCATTTTATTAACCAGTGTCTTTGCTGCTGACCTGCGATGAACCAATTCAAGCACACTTTAGATGAACAACGTGTCTGTGTTTCATTGCTGATGTACGAGTGTTGAGCTTTCCTCTATTCTTCAGCTGCACTCTTTACTCAGCTTCTACATTTGCCAAATATAACTTTTGTTGATATTACAAACAAGCAAGCCCAGCCCAGATGAGGAAAAGGTCACGTAATACATTACTTTTCATAAAAAGCAACACAATAAGTTACTTTTTTTAGGGAGTAACGCAATATCGTAATGCATTACTTTTAAAAGTAACTTTCCCCAACACTGATCTGCATCAGCTCTGATTACTGTGACTTTTGATGTTTTATTCATGGCTCAACCTTTACTAACCGGGTAATATTTAAGAGCAGAGCTCCTCGAACACACATGCAATGATGCCTTGAATAATACAGGAGATGCTAACGGGGACGATTCTGCTAAAACTGTGTTAATCTCAGAGAACAGAGAGAATGCTGGCGAGGACATGCGAGCGCTCTTATGTAATAGTATTTGAGTAAAAACTGAATTGCAGAGTGTGTCGGATTGATGTTTTCTCCTGGAAATTGAATCTTTTTTTGAGGTGAAGTTGAACATGCTTACCTGAAACGTCTGATTCAGAGCCGGGATAAAGAGATCAAGCCGGCGTTCCAGAACAATACAGACATCAGGAGTAATTTGCCGGAGCGAGGATAGCGATCTAACCTGCTTCTCTCGGCGCTCCGCACAGGTGACAGCTGATAGACTCGTAATCTGCATTTCAAAGACGTTCAGAGAGCCGCTTAACTCTGGCACGCTTTCACAGCGCTCCGCAGATATTTATCAAATCCCTCCTCTGACATTATGCAATCGCTTAAAAGACACGTTTCTGGGTGGAGAAGGAGGTGAGCGCTTTATTCTGACTGAACTTGCCACACACACAGATTTGCTGTGATCCTTCTGTGTGACGAGGGTTTATTCTGGATGTGCGTGGATGCGTCTGCACCTGTAGTGCTGGAAAGAGCTAGTTTAAACCTGATATGAATCAAAGGCCCTGTCCCAAATGAGACAATTCATGTGCATTTACGGTCTTACAATGGCTGCCGCGTGCGCATGTCCGTTAAGTCCACTAGACCGTAGGGTGTCCCATTTTTAATTTTAGCGTTCAGAAGGGTGCTCGCAAGCGCCCCCTTTGTGGCCATTATGCGCCCTCGATCCGCACTGGGGCAAGCTCCGCAGCAGACTTCTACCCGACAGTCAAAGCGGCATTACGTCATGAAAGTGCGGACTCAGAGGAAGACCGCGAGGGTTTAGGGTGCCATTTGGGACAGGGTCTTAGTGGATGTTCAGCCTCCAGTTCTAGGGTCAGTTTGTGTCTAGAAACATTCAAAGGTCAGGAGGTCACTGCTCAGCTTCCTGTAGTGGATTTATATTGCTTTCTGGGTAACTGGGTGTGTTTCAAATAGTTACACTGACGTTCAAAAGTTTGTTTTTTAAATACTTTTTATTCATCGAGGACACATTAAATTGATCAAAAGTGACAGTAAGAACATCAAGTCAAGTCAAGTCAAGTTGAGCTTTATTGTCATTCCACTACATGTGTGGACATATAGTGGGACGAGATGTCGTGTCTCACAGGACCACGGTGCTACATAAATACAGATATACAACACGAAGTAAAACAGTATGAACCTATACACAAACTAACCTACTGTCAGCTTTGACTATACATATACTATATATAAAAGTGGTTACCTATACATAAACAAAAAAATAAAATAAAATACAAACTGTACAACTGTGCAGATGACTTCAAATACTGTACATGTGCAAAAGAGAGACATTCAAGTAGCTGGCTGGGGAACAGTGTAAGGTGATTTGTGGTGCATGAGCCAGTAAACATACATACATTACAGTCATATATTTCAATCAGTCTTTGTGGGATTATGGACACACAATGGTGTGTGAAAGTGTCTAGTGCATGCAGAGGGAGTGTGTTGCTACAGGTGGCTTGTGCAGGCCCGCTCACCTGAATTCCACAGAGATAAAAGTTTAACAGTTTTTCCTGAGATGTGGTAAGGTGGGGAAGGAAGTTCAGGGCTCTCACAGCCTGGGGGAAAAAGCTGTTGAGCAGTCTGGCGGAGCGGGCTCTGATACTCCGGCACCGTCTACCTGAGGGTAGGAGCTGGAAGAGACTGTGGGAGGGTGGGTGGGGTCCTCCACGATACTTTTGCTTTGCTGGGGCATCGTGTAAGGAAAATATCCAGGATGGAGGGAGAGGGGCACCAATGATTTTTGCAGCGGTGTTCACTGTCCGCTGGAGGGTCTTCGGTCTGCTGCACAACAGTTTCCGTACCAGACAGTGATGCAGCTGGTCAGCACGCTCTCAATGGTACCCCTGTAGAAGGTGGTGAGGATGGGTGGAGGGAGGCTTGCTCTTTTCAGCCGGCGGAGAAAGTGTAGGCGCTGTTGTGCCTTCTTGGAGATAGACTTGGTGTTGGTAGTCCAGGTGAGGTCCTCTGTGATGTGCACCCCCAGGAATTTAGTGCTGCTGACTCTCTCCACAGTCGAGGTGTCGATGTGTACATTTAAATTTATATTTATCAGACGCTTTTGTCCAAAGTGAATTACAGTGCATTCAGGCTATACAGTGTGTTATTCAGTATGATTTTTTTTTTCATCAGGATGTGTTTTTTATCAGTATGTTTTTTTCATCAGGATGTGTTTTTTGCGTGTGTTTTTTATCAGTATGTTTTTTTTATCAGTATGTGTTTTTTTTGTCAGTATGTGCATTCCCTGGGAATTGAACCCACAACCTTTTGCACTGCTAAGGCAATGCTCTACCACCGAGCCACAGAAAGTGATTTCGGTTTACTGATGCAGTAGATTTCGGTTTCAATTGATTTCTGTTCATCTGTGAATCCTGAAAAACAAAATGCATCAGTTTCCACAACACAATTTGTGCAGCACAACTGTTTTCAGCATTGATAATAATCAGAAATATTTCTTGAGCAGCAAATCAGAATATTATAATATTTCTGAAGATCATGTGACACTGAAGAGTGCAGTAATGATGCTGAAATAAATTACAGTTTAACAAATATTCACATAGAAGACAGCTTTTTTCACTGTATTTTATGACCAAATAAATGCCGCCATGTAGTCTTTATAGACATGATTGACATTTGTTGATGTTTATCTGTTTGACATCTTTACTTTTGAAGTTATAAAAGTCATCTGGAAAGTTGTGTCTGCAGTTTAGATTCAATACATACTCTTCGTGGACTGCAGATGAAGATTTGAGCTCTGAAAGTTACAGTATGTTCACATCGTCCACTCAAAAGATTTGATTCCTCCCCGTTTGACTCCTTTGAATCAGCTCAGCTTGCAGAGTTGTTTTACCGCAGGAGGGCAGGTGATGTATGCGTTCAGGAGGGATTTCTCTTTACTGGTGTCTGTAAATGTTCTGCACTGATGTTTCTAATTAGAGACGAGTCCAAACGGGGTTCCTTCCCTCATGCCTAAAATAAGCACAGGCCCTCCTGAACGCCGCCGCCTGCTCCTGCCGAGGTTTCAGCAGGCAGTAATTCAGAGGTGATGTGAGGAATTATATTTTATGAGGCAGGAGGTCACAGCAGCCAAACACACGGCTAACCGGGACCACCGACACACACACACTTTTCCACTCTTCTATCACACACTCTTTAGGGCTCCGCTGGGGAGATGTTTAGTGTGAGCGGCTCCCGTCCAGAAAAGCATCCCGCTGTGAACAAATCCAGGCATATTTCAGGGGTATAGTTCACACTGTTATTCTTTAGGGAAGGACGTGCAGCTGAATGCTGAATTGTTTTGGAAACAATAAATGGGTTCAGAAATGCTTCATGTTAAGTTTGTGTTGCTGTTATGCTCTATAAGATGCTCATGAAGTTAAGTTAAGTTAAGTTGTTAAGTTAAGTTAAGTTAAGTTAAGTTAAATTAAGTTAAGTTTCACTGAAGGGTGTGTATGGACTTGGAAAGGGTTTTACATTTTAAAGTTGCAATTAAGATAAAATGCAATCATGTTTATTATGATTGGATCACTTTAATGTTAATGCAGATGATTGTCCATCTGTTGTAAGCCACGATAGTTTTATAAACGCTCTTAATTTAAACCATAATTCTGTTCAGTGTTATAATAACCTGAGAAATAATAATAAAAAAGGCATATAACACATTTAATTAAACATTAATTGTTAAACTAGAAAGACTGAAATAGTATTTTCTAGTAAAATATACTCCAATAATCATTATTTTATGTATAACTTTGATTTGTATTATTATTACAAAAGTTAAAACCATAATAAAAATATTAAATAAAATACAAATACTTGAAATATAAAAAAACATTATTTCAACTAGTTGTCAAAGCATCGTTTCTCGTTTTCATTCAGTTTAGTTTAATTTAGTTGATGTACTAAAATAACAAAAATTAAACTGAAATAAAAATATAAAACATTTGAATATTTTAAAAAAAATATAAACAGTGAAAATACAAAGGAAAGCTGAGATGATGTGTGTTAAAATTCCTTTAGAGAAAATAAATAAGAAAATCACTTCAGACAAGCACAAAAACAGGCATCGCTGTTATGACCTGTAATTTTCAATACATGGTCGTGTGTGTCCGTCTGTGGCAGTGAAAAGAGAGGTGTGTGTGTGTCTGTGTCTGTGTCTCTGTGCGCGAGTGTGTCTGTGTGTGTGTCTGTTTGTGCGCGCGTGTGTGTATGTGTGTGTGTGTGTCTCTGTGTCTGTGTGTACGTTTGTGTGTGTGTGTATGTGTATGTGTATATCTATGTCTATGTCTATGTCTTCTGTGTCTGTGTGTGTGTGTGTGTGTGTGTGTGTGTGTGTGTGTGTGTGTGTGTGTGTGTGTGTGTGTGTGTGTGTGTGTGTGTGTGTGTGTGTGTGTGTGTGTGTGTGTGTGTGTGTGTGTGTGTGTGTGTGTGTGTGTGTGTGTGTGTGTGTGTGTGTGTGTGTGTGTGTGTGTGTGTGTGTGTGTGTGTGTGTGTGTGTGTGTGTGTGTGTGTGTGTGTGTGTGTGTGTGTGTGTGTGTGTGTGTGTGTGTGTTGTGTGTGTGTGTGTGTGTGTGTGTGTGTGTGTGTGTGTGTGTGTGTGTGTGTGTGTGTGTGTGTATGTGTGTGTGTGTGTGTGTGTGTCTGTGTCTGTGTGTGTGTGTGTGTGTGTGTGTGTGTGTCTGTGTGTGTGTCTGTGTGTGTGTGTGTGTGTGTGTGTGTGTGTCTGTGTGTGTGTGTGTCTGTGTCTGTGTGTGTGTGTGTGTGTGTGTGTGTGTGTGTGTGTGTGTGTGTGTGTGTGTGTGTGTGTGTGTGTGTGTGTGTGTGTGTGTGTGTGTGTGTGTGTGTGTGTGTGCGTGCTTGTGTGTGTTCTAGAAAGTCAAAGTTTGAGTCTGAAGAGCGTGCTCTCCTCGTCCTCAGCGCTCTGTGCTGTGTTTTGGGAGTGAAGTTGATTTCTTCGCTGGAGTTTGAAGGTACTGAGTTTATCTGTGACCTACAGCTGGTGTCCTCGATGGCCAAACACTAACTCACACAAAGCTGAGCGCTCGGATCCTCGTGGAGCTGAAGAAGCGCTGGGCCGTCTGCAGTGCTGGTGACAAACGTCCTTCTTCCCCCACAGGCCTGTCACAACCTTATTAAGCACACAACCTTCACCAAATCACTAAATCAGGATTAACTTACAGTACCATTTGAATACTGTGGCAAGTCAAATATCAACTTTTAAATCAACTTTTTAAATATAAATACTATAATCATATAATTATTAGGGTCAGTAAGATTTTTTTAAAGAAAGCAATACTTTTATTCATCAAGAACATATTAAATTGATCGAAAGTGACCGTAAAGACATTTATAATATCACAAATGATTTCGGTTTCAAATAAATGCTGTTCTTTTAAACTTTTCTGTTCATCTGTGATAATAAAATGCATCACGGTGTCCACAGAAATATTGTGCAGCACAACTGTTTTCAACATTGGTAATAATCAGAAATGTTTCTTGAGCAGTAAATCAGTATATTATTATGATTTCTGAAGATCATGTGACACTGAAGACTGGAGTAATGATGATGAAAATACAGCTGCGCATCATATAAATAAACTACAGCTCAACAGATATTCACAAAGAGAACAGCTATTTTAAATTGGAATAATATTACTGTTATTACTGTATTTTGTTAAAATATATGAATGAATGGTGCAACTACAGGTTACTCCATATTATAGATGCTCTAGTCATAGACACGTGTTATTATATCTTGATAATAACACTCTTTTTTTCTCATTAGTTTTTGTTTAATGCAAACTATTCTGAAAATGATATCTCCTACAGCACCTTTATGCTAGTGCAGCGGTTCAGTACTGTCTGTTTATTACCAATAACACAAAGTCAGTGAGATCACACAGTGTGAATAAACTCTGACCACACGTCAAATCAAGCACGCGAGTTAAAGACACCATGTGACATCGGTGTAATGGCCAATCACAGTCTCTGCTGGATCGGGGTTCATGTCTGTTAAATGTGATCTTTCCACAGACGCGGCTCTAATGCGTGTTACTTAAGGTGTGTTTCTCACGAGCGCACGGATCTTTAATAATGTCGACTTTAGTTGAATCTGACAGCCGAGGGCGATAGTACTGTTCATTAAACTGCACTCCTCTGACAGGCTAATCGTAGGGGTCAAAGGTCACGGTGAGACAGTATAAGGGTGGGTTTAGATGAATAACCTACAGGTTTGTTTTAACCAGTGAACTGAGACTGATCTCTTCAGCATGGAGAGCTGGAGTGTGTGTGTGTGTGTGTGTGTGTGTGTGTGTGTGTGTGTGTGTGTGTGTGTGTGTGTGTGTGTGTGTGTGTGTGTGTGTGTGTGTGTGTGTGTGTGTGTGTGTGTGTGTGTGTGTGTGTGTGTGTGTGTGTGTGTGTGTGTGTGTGTGTGTGTGTGTGTGTGTGTGTGTGTGTGTGTGTGTGTGTGTGTGTGTGTGTCTGTGTTTGTTAGAGGAGTGAGGAGTGACGTCCTCCTCATCATGAAATACAAACCAACTCTCTGTGTGAGAGATAAAGACCGTGTGTGTGTGTGTCTCTGTGTGTGTGTGTGTGTGTGTGTGTGTGTGTGTGTGTGTGTGTGTGTGTGTGTGTGTGTGTGTGTGTGTGTGTGTGTGTGTGTGTGTGTGTGTGTGTGTGTGTGTGTGTGTGTGTGTGTGAGTGTGTGTGTGTGTGTGTGTGTGTGTGTCTCACACAGGATGTAAAGCATTAAACCACCTGCCTCAACACTAAATTTTGCATGACAGAAAGGAACAGGTTCATAGGTATAAACAATCTCTCTCACACACACACACACACACACACTGAGCTCAACAGGTGCTGAAGTTCATGTTTCAACATTACATAGATTTTTTCATGTTCTCTTCACTCTGAACATCCATATCTCTCTCTCTCTTCACTAGTCGTAAACAGGTGTGGACTGGCCATTGGGAGCACTATTTGGTGGCCTGGCGGTTTTGCTGCCAGCTGTATTTTATTTATTTTTTTGGATTTATTTTTGATAATGTGCCAACATGATCATTTGATTGTGGCAGCTAATAAATATAATAAATCATGTTTCTTGACTGGCAGTGGCTTCATCTGTGCCTTGCCTAATACGGTTTTAAACAGGTTCATGCGTAAACTCAGAAGAAACAGTAGCAACATTACTAACCTGTTCATGTGGTCAATTTCTGTAATATACTGTGTGATCTTTATTAACCTGTTGTGTTAATTCTACCTGTTGGGCTTTCAGCAGCACCTCATTGTCATCTGAATACTTGCTAAAGGACATCATTATATGAAAAGATATTTCATTTTGCAGCAGATATTTGATTTTTGTAGAGAAAGGGAGCTAGAATAAACCACAACACAAATATCAGTCAAAAGATACAATGTGTGTTCAATATTAGGATTTTCAATCTACTAATTGTGGCATTTGAATTATAATTATTGATTTGTTAAATATTGTGTATTTGTAATTTTAATAACAGCATTATGTGCAAACACATTGTATGAGGTGTATGTTGTGCACCAGTGAACACAGCTCTGTTAATAACAGTGACCTGCTGGTGAAGGGTGACAGGTACAAGGGGGTGGGAGATATGGGAATTGAGATGAAAAGTGGAAGTAAAGTGCAGTTCAAAAGAAAACTTTTAATTATTTTCCTGAGACTTAGACCTTTTATGTGATGTGTGTGTGTGTGTGTGTGTGTGTGTGTGTGTGTGTGTGTTCTGTGTGTTGTCATTCTGTGGGTGCTTAACTTTCAACCATGAGACTCAGATTAAAGATGGTTCATTCTATCAAATGTGGTGTTGTGTGCATTAGACAGTTTTCTCTTGAGACGTTTGATTCTTGAACCTCGTCCCTGCAAACGCAGAATGTTTCCTCAACGTTCTGATATGGAACCAAATAAGAACATGTTGTGAATGTTAGGGTAACATTCTCCAAACCTAAAGTGAATGTTCTCTTGCATAAAGAACACTTTCCTGGCTGATCAAAATAAATGTTTTGAATATCTGAGAATATTCTTGGAAATCAGATACTATCGAATCTATAATAATTAGTTGGAATTACAGCCAGAAGTATCCAGGCAGATGTTTTGAATGTCCCACCATAATTGTTGTATTTTTAAATGCGAAATGTTTTAATTATTATTATTATTATTATTTTTTCATATTGTGATGTACATTGAAGTATTGAAAAATAAACAAATCTAATGCAGGACTTGTTTCTATTCATCGGTTGTTGATTGGTTGCTCATGTGGGCGTGGCCTTCGCAATGGAGGCAGGGCTGAATGGGTGGATTGTAAAATAGGGGCGGGGTTTAAGTGGACTAAATGATTAGAGGATCCTTTATACATCACCAGAGACAATAGTGTTGTTTTATTGGAAGATCCAGTTCTGACATTTTGATTATATTTTGCGAAGAAAAAAAATCAACAATATGCATTTAGAAAGTAGATTAATTTTAATTCTATGCCAATTTTAAGATGGCATATTAAAATAGAAACAGACTAATTATTCAGTGTTTCCTTAAAACTGTTTCATAGCTTGTTTATACAACCCAGCAGCTAGTCTGTTTTTCAAATAAAGTTGCAAATTCCTACTGTTAAAAAAAGGTTCAGTTTGATTTGATATTTCTCAGATTTGTAATGACCTCAGTGAGTCAGGACCTCGGTTTAACGTCTCATCCGAAAGACGGTGTTGTTGTCAGTATAGTGTCCCGTCTCCTGTGGGTGGACCCACACAGACCACAGGGTGAGCGCCCCTGCTGGTCTCCTCTTCCAGCAGCAACCTAGTTTACACCGGAGTCTCCCATCCAGGTACTGACCAGCTCAACCCTGCTTAGCTTCAGTGGGAACCGGTCTTGGGCTGCAGGGTGATATGGCTGTGGCCACTTTTCTGCTTTTGAGGCCAAAGGTAGATGATCTCAGGCCTTGAATATTCCAACATGATATTATAAATGCTTAGTTTTGTTTAAAAGTGTTGACCTATGACAGTAGGTGTGAGCAGATGAGGTTGAGCATCAGACGGATGTCTCTTAGCTCTGTTGTTGTGGCTTGCGCTGGTGCTGTTGTGGGTTTTCTGCTCACAATCTGAGCATAGCTGTGGCTGCCATAGGCCTGCTGTGTATGAGGGGGGTAGGGGGTAGGCAGGAGTGGCTTTGGTCTGGCCTGATTCACTGGATGTGAGGATGTGAGGGCTCGGAGAAGATGCTCAGGTGTTGGCTGGGATGGTCTCAGCATGTGAGACTGCTGTTGTCTTCTGGATGTTCCCTCTGGGGGTACACTGTGCTTTCTTACAGGTCTTGGTGGAGGTTGTTGGACTCTGGGGGTGCTGTTGGGATTTCCGATTCAGGGCCACATCTTTGAGGGTCCTGGCGAAGACAGGAACAGCTGTTTTATACAGATGGACATGGTCGTAGAGGCATGTGTAGTCCTGGGTGGGGTGGGGTGCCAGGTGCACATTGGGAGAGGTTGGCATTCACCCGCTGGATAGTGACAGGGTGGAAGTCTTTTCGGGGCAGTAGTGTGGAGATGGTAATTTTAGCATTTTGGAAGGTGGTTGAGGCCTTTTCAATCACTGTTTGTAATGATGTAGCCACCCTCTCCTGTTGGGCTCTCAGGTCGTTTGTGCCGGTGTAGATTATTATATGGCTTGGGGATCCCAGTTTGTCTACACTTAGCGATTCAAGTGCGCTCCGAGTGTTAGGACACCAGTGTTTTGTCACTCTGTGTTTGGGAAAGAGTTTCTTTTCATCAATAAATTTCCCATTTGAATCAATTAAAAGAGTGACTTCTGGTTTTAGTGTTCCTTCTGTTGGTGTGGAGGGGTCGTCTGAGTGTGATGTGAGGGAAGTGTCTGATGGGAGAGGAGGATTCTGGCTGTGCTGAATCTCTGTTGTTTGGGAGCTGTAATCAGGGTGAGGGGTGTCCTGCTCCACCGGTTCCTCTGAGCTGAACTCGCTGTGCTGTGCTCCTCTGTCCTGCCTCAGTTCTCTTATTTCCATCCTCATTGCTGTTAGTTGTGTCCTGTGTATCTCAGTCTGTTTTAAGAACTATGTTTCCAGTGTCTCCAGCTGGGCCCTTAACCCCTCTCTCACCTGCTCGAGTTCCTTCACCTCAGTCTGCAGTGTAGACCGCTCTCTCCTGAGGCTGTCCCTTTCTCTGTGCTTGGCTATGGGGCTGTTGCTGGTCTGGTCTGTTGCTGGTCTTTTTTCAAGGAAAAGATCATCTCCTTGAGCTGTCCCATTTCTCCCTCTAGATCTGTGTACCTCTCCCTCATGTCAGTGCAATAGCAGTGTGAATGGGTGTCTTTGGTCTGGTTTATGCTCGAAGAGTCTCTGTTCTGTCTGATCCTCATTTGTGTGGATGGTGTGGGAGATTGACTCTTCAGGAGTGATTAGTTGGTCGCTGGTTATGGTCTCTTTCTGTGCTCTGTCTTTGATGCAGAGGAAGTCTTGTTCGAAGAGCCCATTGATGCTCTTTACCTATACCCATTGTTTTGTAGATATTAACGTTGGTGGTAGTTGTGTCTTCCTCATTTCTTATTTTTAGCTGGAAACCCCCACATATGCCTTTTCTTTCAGCAGAGGGGTAGTGTGTAATGATGGCCTTGTGCCATGCATAGGGCTTGTTAGTGTAGAATATCAGGTTACTTATGCTGCCATCTTTATGTAGGTCTGCAAAAAGTGTTTCTGGGTTGTCAGTCAGTCTTTTGTTTTTGTAGACTTTCCGTGCGGTTTCTTTTGTGACATCTTTGGGCTAGTGCAGTAGGGAAGAAGGGGCGGGGCCAAGATGATGTACTGGCCATAGTTGATTTAGAATGTAAACACAATCAACTGAAACAACTGCCAGTTTTTTGTTTATTTTCCCTCAGTGAAGATAATAATAATAATAAATAATGCAAAATATGACTTTTCACGGATTTTGTGATGAAAGAAAACAAAACAATTAATATTTTTCCCAAATTCCTGTCTAAAATGTCTTTCTGTGCTGTTCTTTCAAGCAAATATACATGAGAAATATATAGCACTGTCTTTTCAAATGCTTTACCTCCCTTTTTGTGGTTTTCTTCTTATTTGTTGTTTATGTTGCTTGATGTTATCCTTTTGATGTTATTCTTTGAAACATGAATATCCTCTTCTGCAGAGGGTTGTCTTGTAGTTATCTCCTCTTGAATTTCCTAAGATTCAAGTGACACGGTGAAACCAAGTGTCTCTCTCTCTCTCTCTCTCTCTCTCTCTCTCTCTCTCTCTCTCTCTCTGTCTCTCTGTCTCTATCTCCTCTCTCTCTCTCTCTGTCTCATCTCTCTCTCTCTCTCTCTCTCTCTCTCTCTCTCTCTCTCTCTGTCTCTCTCAGCTGTGGCTCTCTCTGATCTCTCTCTTTTATGTTAATTCTCTCTCTCTCTTCTCTCTCTTTCTCTCTCTCAAATTACTCTTCTTGTCTTTGTCTCTCTCTTCTCTCTCTATCTCTCTCTCATGTCAGGGTTTAGTTGAACTCCACTGAGCAGTAAACACACTTTCACATGCTGCTCAGTATGACAGCCGCTGAATGATGGTGTGTCTGCTCTTTAATAATCATGTGAGAACACACTCAGATATTCCCACAATGCAGGTGTGAAAGGAAAGAGTATTAACTTCTGCCGCTCTCCACTTCTTCACTCTCCAGAGACATTTCAGCAAACGCTAGACTAGAGGATAAACTGATCAAATACAAGAAATATCCCAATTATCTGATCTAAGACATGTTATGGTTGGTTTGACAGCCTGATGTCATAAGAGAACTGTTTATTTTAAGTTTTAGTTTGTTAAAAACTTTATTTTAGTAAAAAAAAAACGAATCAAAACACCAACGTTATTTTAATATCATTTATATGCAGTTAT